>JAYRBW010048282.1:0-11304 GCA_036023295.1 Invenusta paracnida
CAGCTATGTGAAAAACACCCTATTTTCAACTATCCTATATTATCTACTACATAGTTCGCTTAGCTTTACTAGCTAACAACCTATTGCCATAGGTCTAGATATATTTTTCATAAATGCTCTATAATTAAATTTTATTTTAAATTGTATAATATGCTGAATCTTGTAACATTGATATATATTTTATAATATTTAGTGAATAATCAATCTATAAATAATATACAGTCATGGTAGAAAGTTTGGAACATTTAGTTAATTAACATTTATAAATAGAGAAAACAAGTTTTCTGTAATATTTTATTTTAGAACATAATTACTGCATGAAAATCAAAAGAAATGTATGTCAAATGTATATATATAAAAAGTAATGTCAAAAGTAAAATGGTATGTGTTGTCAAAACTAATTTAGTATTTTGTGTGCATACCTTTGACCTTTAAAATAACTGCAATGCAAGCAGGCATAGAGGATATGAGTTTAGAACAATATTCCCTTGATATCTCCTCTGTCCATACTTTTTTGATTTTCTCCTTTATGTCTTTGGTTGATGTTGGCTGTTACTTGGAAACTAGCTTTTCATACAGTCCCAACTATTTTCAATGGGATTGAGGTCTGGCAAATTCCCTGGCCATGGTCCTAGTACATCAATCCCTTGTTGATGAAGCCAGTTTGACACTGCCTTAGCACAATGACAAGGGGCTCTATCATTCTAAGATATTGAAAAATTGTGTAGATTCATAAAAATAGGCACTTTTTGTTGAAGAATATCCAGATAAACAGGGCCATTAATGGTTGTATTAGGTGGCATAAACCACAGTCCACAACAACTGGTGGCAGCAATAGCACCTCATTAGCACCTTTTAAGGATTCTTGACAGTGGGTAGGACATATTTCAGATTTTATTTTTGACTGGGATGGTCAACATACATGGAATGTACCTGTATAAAACTGCTTGATGGAAGATTCATTTGAAAATATACACCTTTTCCAATCTTCATCCACAAAGTCTTTGTATTTGTGGTAAAAAGAAAGTCTATCAGCAATGTTTTTGGCACTTAATTTGTTTTTTTAGCAGCTTATAGCTTTTAAGGCCACATTGTTTAGATAATCTTTTTTTCACAGTAGCAGGTTATGGTTTAGAATGGTTGTAAAATACCTCATTAATAATTTGATGAGTTGGAGCAAAAGGATGGGAGGTTATAAATTATTTTAATGCATTGTCATCTAATCTTGTCATAACACATGGTCTGCCACTTTGTGCCTTACTGACAAATGAATGTGTCTCACTGATGTGTTTAAGTGTTTTTACAACACAACTATGACTTGGCCTTATGGAGAGAGTAAATCCTTCACTTTTATATCATGCTTGCATAAAACAAGTATTTGAAAACGAGTTTATGACAATAATTCATGCATTTTCCCCATATTATTTGTCAGTTGTGCACTAGTAATTATATAAAAATAAATAAAAATGACTGGAAACAAGCATGCAAATTAAAACAAACAGATATTAAATATTATTTTTATGTTTTTGTTTTTTTTGCATATATTACAGTATTATAAATCAAAAGTAAGTAGTTTTAACTATTTCTCATTTAGAATTTTTATGAAAAAATCAGTTAATTAACTAAATTTTCCAAACTTTCTGGTGCAACTGTATATCTGTTATGTATTAATTTTTCACAATATTTTCAGGATATTTTTTATATACTCACATGTGCAGATTACTTAGACACCTATAACGTTTGTATAAAAGTATTAGTGAATGCAAATTAAAATGAGTTTATGTTAATTTGACATTTGACTAATTAACATTCTTGATTTATAAACAATTAATCAATGTATATGGTACATACATTCAAGTAAATGTATTTATGTAAAATAACTAAAAATTTATTCAAAGGGGGGGGGGGCAATTAATCTGCATGTGTGTATAAATAGTTTTTTTAGTATTGGAGTAAATTTTTGTATTATATTATTTTAGATTTTAAGATTGAACATACTTTTTAAATACCTTTATTTTATGGTTTCTGTGTATCTCACTTCTAACTGCATTATTTTTATATCTCTTTGATTTAAGTAAAAATAAAAAATAAAATATTTTACAGTATTATGTACTATGCAATTTATTGTTATCTTTTTATGAAGCAGTTAGATTTTGCTATTTAATATTATATTAAATTAAATTAAAGTTAATTGATTATTTTTTTAATAAATGAATTCCTTTTTGGTAAACTTTTAAAATGAATAAAACAAAGAAATTTATGCATATATGTTTTTTTTTGTAATTCTTTTCATAGTATTACATTTTGCTGTAATTAACAATAAAATATATTGCATTAGAACATACTGAACAAGACTAGAGAGCCAACCAATTATGTTATAAGGTTAGTACAGTTAGAATAATTAATATTAAAACTGGGAATGAAGATTGATAAAGTTGAGAGAGTGGAAATCATATGATAGAAAAGAAATGTAAAAGTCAATTAATTCTAATAGAGTACATGCACACAGGTAATTGTCTGCAAGGTAAAACTCGAAAGGGAGGAGTAAGATGTAGTCCTAAATTGAATGATTTATAATTTAATTTCTTCTAGATTTGTTATACTTGCTATTAATTTTTAAATTTCTTTTTATTGTTAATGAAACCTTTATTGTTTTATTATTGAAATTAATGTTACACAACATTTTTGACAGGGATTGTTATCTTCTCAATTAAAATTTTTAAATTACTTTGTTGTTTTGTAGATCATACTGTTATATCTAATTATATTATTTTTATGTCAAAATATTTAAAATAAATTGTATATATCTACAAATAAAGTATTGTCTTTATGATACCTAGTAAAATATTCTTTATAATATATTGCAATCTACTATATAGTATTTTTAGCTTCTTTAATTTATAACACTAGGAAAGTAAATTCTGTAGACTTTTGCAGTAAAACTGTTAGCTGAATATATTTGTATTGTATCTTTTTAATAGTTAGTTTATTATTGTAAAAATGGAAGTCATTACGTTAGATTTAATCAAGGCTATTCCTTTTTGCTATATTTATATAAAAAATAAATATTGTACCAACTAGAGATAGCTCTTGAAGAAACTGTTCATTAATTAGGTTAGATTTTAATTTTTTAACATTTAAATAGTTTTTGACTACCTTTTTTATTTGGCATAAAGGGTATTAATTTATATTGTAGGAATTCAAAGTGTAAATCTTTTTACTTAATTGAGTTGAATGCATTGTAGATGCGTAATTGCACATTATGTCTATTGATTATATTTTCATTTACCACACAGTGAACTCTTGAGCTATTTTATTAGTCAATAATCAATAATATTATTTAGAAAGGAAACATTGATATTTTGTTAATAATAGTGCACTTAATTAAAAATTTATCACTCTGATATTCTTGCTTTTTTTCTTCAAAATGTTAGAAGTTAATGGTCAATGCCTATCTTTTATGGCTTCATTCATTATTTTTTTAGAGAAACTGTATGGAAGCAGACATCAACAATAACATATTAAGCAGGAGTTCTATGCCTAAGGGCAAGCATAGTGATTATGTAGGCTAATTAGAGCATGAAAAGTGCAATATTTAATAGTAAGCTGTTATGGATTATATAGGATAAAGTATCATTAGACTTGAATATTCTTCAAAATCTTCATTCAAGCTTAACAATGGGGCATTATTTTGAAGAATATTTTCATGTTGGGTAATCCTGAACTTTAGTACCCCCTACAACATCCTAAAACCCTCAAATTAGCCTGTTACAACCTCCTGGTAACCCAATGATACTATTACAAAGGCCGGAGGGGGTCTCCAGTTACTTCTTGCGGGTACACAAATGAACTTGGTAACCTTAACTGGTAATCAAAGCTATGTTTTATGCTATATTAATAAATTCAATGTGTGAAAGAATCTACTCTACAGTAGAAATAATAGCGTGATAAACATAACATTTTCACACAGTTAAGTAAATATATATTCTATTTAGGAAATATATGAGTTGTGTTATTTGACTGAATTAATCGACTAGCTATACAATTATTTGACTAATTACATTTTCTCTCTCCCCCCCCCCCCACTCTGAACTTTCCCTCTACTCTGAACTGTCATCATGTGTGGGTTCAGCAGTAATCTTCCACTCCAATGGAGGACCCCATTGCAACAGAAACCACCACCACCACTCCCGAAAACACCAGTTCCACGAATTCCCTGGATCCTGACAATGTTCAGGTCTTACAATGTCCGCGGTGTGCATTTCTCACTCTGCAGTATACGCGGTTTGTCGAGCATGTAATCTCCCATGGTGAGGCCACAGAAGTGGCGCTCTATCAGTGTCTCCACTGTCCCCTTGTCTCCTCGCATGTCGGTCTACTCACTGAACATGCCAACCTAAAACACGCGCAACTCGAGGTGAGCTTACTTATTCTCATTCTACTGACCCCCCCCCCCCCCCCCCTAAAGGTTCTGTATTTGAAGTTGAGGATATAGTTCCTTGCAAATTCGTATTGAAAAAGAAACTCTGTATGAGAATAAATCATAGATATAGAATATGTGTATGTGATGTAGATTGGTACTCTAGAAGTTAATAATGTTCTTGTTATTGACTTTCTAGTCAATTTACCTTACACTCAGCTATAACAATGTGTTTAACCAATCGATATGTCAATTAGTTTATTCACATACGGCGTAATGAGATTAGCGCAACTTAATAGCATCATGTTACTAAAAATAGCAAAAATCTCAGATCTTTCTCTACTCATGCAGCCTTTATATAGGGAATATGCGCGATAAAATTGTTTCAAAATATTGTCTTGATTGATTAGACATTGACATCAAGACATAGAAGTTATTAAATAATTTTTTAAATTTGATTTAACTACTTTATCTGTAATAAAAATTACAATCAAAGTGGGAGGAGAGGTAAAACAAACATAGTGAGGATAGTGTACAGACACGACAAAAAGTGACAAAAGAGGGGAGACAATAGCAAGGAAGATGGGGAGCAATGACTGAACAAGAAAACAGCGATAAACAGAAAAAAACAAACAAATTAAAAACTAATGAACTAATGAAAGCAGCAGATGAGAATGACTAAACTTTAAATAATTCGTGTTGTAAATAATGTTTAACCGAAGACAAATTTAATTCGCTACGATAAGTGGTTTAAGCTTGTGTTTATACATACATATGCATACCGTTTATGAAAATAAGTTCACCATATGTAGAAAATTAGCTTATTTAAAGGTCCTTCCATTTTGCTCGAAGACGCTCTTATTGTTATCTGGAGGTGGCTTAGATGAAGTTTAGTTTTCGTTTTTCGTGTATTATATAATGGTTGTTTTTGACTCCTGGTTAATTATTAAATACAAATAGTACAATATTTAAAAACTAGTATTATAAGTTAGATTATAGTTTTTAAATCACCTAATAAAGTTTTTGTAGGCGTTAAGTTATTTTAATCTGAAATAAGATATAAATAGGCTTCTTGTGTGTTTGAGATGATATAGGTACATGTAATTATTTACTATAAGTTCTGCTGCCTAAATGGTACTTGATAAATAAGTTAATAATCGATTTTCCGCTGTACATTGCCACTTTTATACCTTGTGTATTGTAGTTAATTATAGCAGGTTATGTCTGCGTTGAGTGATTTTACTTTTGAAATCTAATGCACAGTCAAATGTTATTTTACTTTGGGAGAACGGAGCAGTTTATACCTCTTTTTTTTTTAAATGAAAATGTTATTACTTTCTTTCAGAATTTCTTTCTAACTTATTGCAGCATTATATAGTTTTACATCTATTAGGATATTTGTATACTGCCTAATTTGTGTCGAATTTAGTTCAATACAACTATTTTATGAATATAATATACAGCTTATAAATGGACGCACTTAATGAAATACTCTCTACTTGCTTAATTACATAATTCTGTGATTTTGTTTAGTGTGTTATTGTTCTATCTGTGTAATAATAATATCATACGCTAGTATAGGGCCTTTCTGCATAATATAGTATATACCTCAATTATTGAAAACAGCAGTTCATCATAGTTTGACTAGTATATATTACTATATATGTATGTAGCCAAGTAAATTCTATTAAAATAATAGGTCTAATAATTAAAAAAGATAATATTCATATGTGCCTACAATTTAGAATAAAATGTTGTAAAAATAATTCCTGTGTATAGATAGATTTGTAGTCGGCTGTTAAGATGTGTTTATGCGTACACTATTATATATATATATATATATATTTATAAGCGGGTATTTATTAAATTGGACGATATGCTACACTAAAGCCTGAAATAAAATGTTCAACGTAATGTACCCAGTTTGTTTATATAGCGTATTAATATCGCATAAAATATGTACATATATTTTAATTCAGCCATAGATGGTATACCTATATATTATGTTTAATATATAGTTGTATATTTTGTATTTGGTATCAGCTATCTCTCTATCTACAACCACGATGTTGGTTCTTTATTCACATTTTTATCACTGGACGGGGGGTTTCTACTTTATTTGCACAATATTGTGGTGTATATAATTATATTATATATATATGTATATATAATATTTTAATTATACATGTGTATTGTGCGTTACTTTATTATCGGATATATATATATATAATATGTAAACTAAATGTCTAATACGATATTGAAGGTTTTTATCGTAGAATATAAAAAAGGGCCAGTGTGGAGGTGTACACTGTACAGCTACACACTACTAGCAGACCCACTTCACATAGTTAGACAAGATTTTAATGTTCTACAAAATATTCTACATTATGTGAATAATTTGTATAATGACATATTTGTATATATATATATATATACGGTTAGTTAAATAATATACATATTATATTTTCTAATAGTTAGATCGATAATATGTGTACAGGACTATTTTATGATAAAATGTTGCCTTTATCTATGAAATGCGCTACAGTTTATTTGTTAACTTCATTACTATTCTTGGGACTCCAGTGTTACTGAACTACGTGTAGAGGCTATGCCATGGCTTGTCTGTCTATTCACGTTGTATAACGCATGAAATATATAATGTCTACGTTTTTCTCGGTCTTTCTTTCCAATTTTATTTCATGGAAAAAAGTGACATTTGTGCCTTTTACGTATTATTGTATGTTTTCTAAACTGAATTTAACCCTTCCGCCCCCCCCCCCACTATTCTCCCCCATGCGGTTCATATTACCTACATTACCTTTAGTATAGGACGTATAAAGGTTGTTTCGTGGTTTGTTATTTTTGCGTGTAGTGTATTTTATATTCCACTATGTGGGTGTGTTGGTGTGTGTGTGTGTGTGTGCTTTTTTGAATGCCTCTTTAACCTATATTTTAAAGTGGAACAGTCAAGGTAGAGAGACGGCGGAGGGGTGAAACTTACCGCTTATGGACTCGACAAATATTCCCACTTTATTATTTCGCTAATTTCCTTTTCTTTTCTCTTACTACTATCTCCATGCCTGTAGGGACGCTTCTGTGCCTATAACCTCCTATTTACTATAAAGATTATAACTATGTGCTCATGTAAATACACCACAATAGAATCCATATTTAGGTTTTAAAGCACAGTTAAAGCCTATTTTTAGGCTCCTCAAACCAGGTTATTATTAACTTACTGACTTAGCAAGTCTCGATCTTGTATGATTAGGACTTTTTAATACAGGTTGTAGAACAGGAGTTTATAGTTTGTATATTATATATTAAAATGGGATCTTTGTCTGGGACAGGATGTTTAGTAGGACTATTTCATTGGACACTTAAATATTTCGAGTCTAGTTATAGAATGGCTTACATCTAGTTGAATAAATAACATTCTTTTTTATTGTACATTAAAATGTGGATATTATATTCACTTTCCGTCGTATTGAAAAAAAGGTTTGCCAATAATTTCTGCGCATAGTTTTATGCATATATATGTAATATTAATGACATGAAAGAAAATATTCGTGAATTTTTCTAATTTCAAACGGAGCCTTGTAATAATACTTTCTGTGTATTTTTCTTTCTCCCCCTTTTTTTTGGCAGTTGTTAAAATATTGTCAGTTTGCACATTTTCGCAAGCTGTTGTTCCTCTTTATAGTGTAGAATTTTTCTCTCTTTGCAAATATTGCTCATTATACTCTAGATATTGCTAAATAAATGCGGTGGTTTACTTAATTTTTATTATCTATTTTTTTTTTGTTAAAAAGATTCGTGTGAAAGCAGGGTCACCCCTCAAAGACTCTGGGTGACTGAATTAATATTAAATATATTTTATATTATTGTCGTCTCATAAAATTTGCTAGCCTACTTCTCGTGAAATGTGTATTTTTCTGATTGGTTAACTATTTTTCTTTCCTCTATGTGTCTGCGTCTAAAAAGTAAAGGAAGGAACACAGGAGAGATGCTGGATGTTGACTCTGGGGGGGGGGGGGCTATCTCTTAGTAATACTGTCCAAATGACAGCGTGGGCCATATTATCTCACTGACTGATGCATAATACGCTAGGGGTTGGTTCATCACAGTATTCTCTTCACATAATTAATGGATTGAGTCCTTCAAGAACGAGAAGTATAAAGGTGGTGTTGTTTTTAGTTAGTTAGTTAGTTAGTAATTCCAGCCCATTGCCGTAATTTCCCTCCTGCTATTTTATTCTTCCTGAAATTCATGCATCGCCTCGACTCGGAACCCATCTGTTTGAAGTTAGATGAGTGTGTGTCTTTGTTTCATTCCTGTCTTGTTTGACCTTTTTCTTCCTCCGCACACACAGCATCAGGCCGTATCACATTACTCCGGTCTGATATTGGTACACTTCTTCGATATTGTAATTAAGTCTTACTTTCGTTCCGGTTATGAAATCCTTGTTTTATTGTTCAAATTTCATTTCATTAATTGTACCTGTATAATATACTCTTGTTAAATATTTTAAAGCTGCATTTCATCTCTTTATGTGAGGAAAGTATTATGTTGTAAGTTTTTAGTTAGTTGACGTAAATTAAATCACGGCAAGATATTTCATAATGCATCTTCCTTGAATTAATTTCGCATACTTGACTTTTACATTAACTGTTCGCGTTGGTAAGAAACATATACTTTTTCGAACTGCCGATGTTTTAAGGTTGAGTATGTCCAATCAGGCCTTTTCACCTCGCCCCAAATCAATGTAACATGGTTAGTGTTGTCCTGCCCGGTTTGCTAAGTGGCCTCTTTGTTCATTCCTATGAGAGAGGCCGCCAGCAGATACGTCTTACATACGAAAACTATTTACTAAGGAGATAATGCTATCATTACCCTCCTTATCCAGCCCCTGGAAGGTACATATAGTCCTCACACTGTGTCAGCTGAGCAGCCATACGAGCCCATTTACTATCTTGAATAATTAATACTTTTATTATTATACGATGCAATTGATTAGAAGCGCACAATACACTGAAAGGATTTTATAATATCCATTGAATACGCTCTGTTTACTTTACGCTTTGAATAAGACTAATACCATTAAATCATTTTAATGAGGTTTATTTGTCACTTTTAGGTTATGCTTAGTTTGAAACTGTTTTCTATATTATATAATATATATAAATGTAAGCTATATATAATAAATTTATTTAAATAATGGAGCTTGTAATTACTTATTTATTAAAAAAAAAGTAAAAATTAATCAGGATTGCAATACCCATACCCAGTTTGGTATACGTTTCCCTGCTTTTTACTCTTTCGCCTCATCTATGTTGTTGTGCAATTGCGTGCGAGAGATTTTAAAAAGAGGGAATGCATTAGTATCTAGTGTAGTTCGCGTTAAAGTATTATACAAGGGTGCTGTATTCTGTATCATATAATAGAGGGAGATTAGGACGTGGTAAATAGATGCAGGATAAGAGAAGATGTTGGGAAATTCTGGTAGACTGAATTATTTAGTGTACTTACTTATATATTGTAAGAAATATATTACTAAGCTTCTGTTTTATTTTTTACTATAACCCAATAATTTCGCATACAAAATCGTGCTCACTGTTGTAGAGAGACATGCCCTTACTTACGCACAAGAAAGGTATCTCGACGTTTATAATATATATAGGCACAGAATAAAGTTTAAAATCAACACGCAAGTAATGAGAGTAGATATAGTATATATAGTGGGTGATTTTCTTGGGCAGACAATATTTACTGCCATGGCCACTGTAGTATAAATTAAAGTATTGTTATGCAGCTTAAAAGGTATAAAATTAATTATTTATTTTTCGTAAAAACAAATTATTATTGAAAACACAATGCAGGTCATCGATTTTAATTATCTTCATAAACATATTAGAATCGTTTCAAAATTTTGTTTAAAATTCATAAAGCTTAGTACATTTTTTTAACTTTTAATATTAGTATAACGCTCAAAAGTATCGATTATTATGTGTCTTTGTGATTGCTATACTGTTTATTTTTGTTTGCCATGATAATTACTTTATCAGTTTCATTGAATTGAATCAACTAATTTTGTATATCATACAGGGCTTCAAATTCACTAATGATGTGCACTGTTATGTTAGCTTTAGAAGAAAATGTTGAGTTTTCCCGTTTTGTAAATTGTAAGAGCAGTTGAAAAGACGTATTTTTTGTTAAAAAAGAAAGAAAATAATAGTCGATTAAGTTTATATCATTATGCAGAAATGTTTATTGGTAAAAATAATGTTTTTATTCAAATGGTTGTACTATATTTGTTATGTTTGCTATTTCACGTTAAATTTTGCTTTCGTTGTATGGATGCTTAAAGTATCATCTATGATGTGTATGTATATATGGCAGAGCAGATTAGGCGGCTAATATATATATTATATATATATATATATCACTGGGTACTGAACGTCTGACCCACGTATGGAGTGTAATTTGAGAAATGAACAAATTCACGCAGTTTAAATAATATCTATATTATGCACTTTTTAAATGTACATTAGGCAGCTAGATTCTATAATAGGTACGCCATCTGTATAATATCATGAGACCAAATCAGCTCTGATTGTAAGGCAGCCTATATTAAATATTCAGATTTGGGGGCTTCAAACTGTAGTAATATAAATATATATTATATATTATATATGCAATGAACGTAAATATGACATCAAGGATTCCAGATGCCTCCGTACGTATACTGTGAATAGCACCATTATAAATAAATAAGGGTACCTACTTTGTCCGAACGGACCCCACAGTGGTGGGTTGATAATTTCCATATATATATATATATATATATATATATATATATTATGTTCCCTCCACTGAAAAAAAGGGGG
>JAYRBW010048293.1:0-11303 GCA_036023295.1 Invenusta paracnida
GGCCGTTTGTTCACCTTGATAAGAGGAGGTCCATGTACCTGCTGGCCAGTTCAGTCTGTCTATGATCTCTGGATTTTCGGGTTTACCCGTGGTTATCACTGCACCTGCTCCTCCTTCCTTATTGCCTTCGCTTGCCGATCCATCCGTATATATTGTTGCCTTGAAATCTTTGTAGTCTTTATTGAGGGTTTCAAGGCTGTTTTGGAGGTTGATTTTAGGGTTGGGATCTTTATTTTCTGCAACTTGTCTGAGCACGATTTTGTTGCGCCTCTCCCAAGGTTTCCTGCTAGCTGGGAAAGGTTGGCTCCCCTTTCTACCTTGGAAGATCTGCTGATGGATTTCTTTTGCTGTTTTCCTCCAGTTGCTCTTGCTCGTTCTCTGTATGACTTCTGTTTCACTTAGCATTCTTCTCGGGTTTTCTGGGCTCAATCTACTAGATTTTTCATAAGCTATTGCTGTCAGTTGTTTAGCTCTCGTTTTAATAGGTGGTAGGTTAGCTTCAATAAGGATGGATTCAGATGGTGTTGTTCTCATTTGTCCGGTGATGGCTCTAGCTGCGAAGTGTTGTGCCGCCTCGATCTTGTTCATTGCTGAGTCAGAGATCCAGGGGAGCCATGCTGGCCCTGCATACTCGATACATGATCTTCCTGTTGCTATGTAGGTGGCTCTCAGGATAGGTTTTTCGTATCCCCAGTCTGTGTGGGCCATAGCCTTCAGTGCATTAGCTCTCCGTTTTACTTTCTTGCATGTTGTTGCTACCTGAGTCTCGAAGGTAAGTTGGCGATCCATGATAACGCCTAGGAATCTTGGTTGAGGGTTGTATTTGAGATTTTTCCCTTGGAGTTGAATAGTAGGTCTCCAGATGGCCTCCTTGGTATACGTACTGAAAAAGCTAGATTCGCATTTGGCTATGCTGATGGTCAGTTTCCATTTGATGCTCCATTCCTCGATCTTGTTTAAGGCTTCTTGGACTTTTGCTTGTGCCTTTTCTAGGCTTTTATCCTGTGCCCAAATGGCAACATCGTCTGCGAATAGGCTTCTATAGGTGTTATTGGGTATGTCATCTACAATGTCATCAATGAAGATAAGAAATAGGATCGGGGATATGACGGAGCCTTGTGGTACTCCAGCTTGGTTGATCCCCCTTTTACTCCTAGTACCTTCGTAGGTAACCCAAGATATCCTGTTCGATAGCCAGTTCTGTACCCAGCGTATCATGGTATTCGGGATTCCCTTCTTGATCATCTTAGATATCAACCCTTCTCTCCAAACAGTATCATAGGCCTTGCTGTAGTCGACGAGGCATAGCACTGTTCTTTCCATCGGCCATTTCTGGAAGGCATCATTGATGCTTTGGGTAAGTTTAAGGAGTTGGTCTTCCGTAGATCTACGTCTTCTGAATCCGGCTTGATCTTCGTTGAGCAGGTGTCGGCTTTCAAGATAGTAAGCCAATCTGTTGGTGATAACTCTTTCAAGTGTTTTACCCACCACTGATGTTAGGCTGATTGGTCTGTATGATGCCAGGTCGCTTGTGTCTTTCCCTGCTTTTGGAATGGGTCTTATGTCGGCTTCTCTCCAGATTTGTGGGACGCTGCTCTCATGCCATGTCATGTTGAATAACTTGGTGAGTTGTTTGGTTGCCTTGGGTCCTAGATGGTGGAGAAATCTGGGATGTATGTAGTCTGGCCCTGCTGCTTTATTCGGATTCAGTTCTTTTATGGCTGCCTCTACTTCTTCCGTCGTGATGGTCGTACTTTCCTCGGCTTCTACAGTCGGGCTTCTGAGGTGTCGGTTGTTAAGTTTTTTCATGACTCGTTCTTGTTTATGGATCTTGACTTTGCTTACTCTCTGGTAGTGTGCCTGGAAGGCATCCGCTTTCTGCTTGTTGTTGATACATGTCTTCCCTGTATGGCTTTTCAGGGTTTGATCTTTGCTTGCTGGTGGTTTTTGGTTTTCCATAGACCTGAGAATTTTCCATTTATCACTTGAGTTCTTAGCTTTGATGATTCTTCGTTTCCATATTGCTTGTTTTTGTTCTTTTATCATATTCTTAACATCACTCTCTTTCTGTTGGATCTCTTCTTTTGTAGCGTCTGGGTTTTGATTCAGTTCGTCTTTCTTTTTGATTTCAGCTGTTATCTCTCTTGTCATCCAGTTTTTTCCATTCATTCCTACTGCTTTTAGACCTATCTTTTTGTGTGCTGCCTCTAAGATCTTCGAATTTAGGGATTTGGTTAATTCTTTAATGCTCTGTATGTTGTTTGTTTTATCAACTGTATTTTCTAGATATTCTGAAAACCCTGGCCAGTTGGCATCTTTCCAGTTCCATACTAATCTTTTCTTTCCTTTGGTGTTATCCATTTGTGTGTCGATCTTTATTAGGATAGGGAAGTGGTCTGAATTAAGGCTACGTATGACTTTCCATTCGGCTTTGTTTGCGATTGTCGTATGAGCAATACTGATATCTGGTGCTGTTTCGCCTGTGTTATTTGTGTTTCTTCTAGTCATGCTTCCGTCGTTCAGGATGATGGCGTCTTGGTCTACGATGGTCTCACAGATTTCTCTACCTCTACTGTTGTTACGAGCGTTATGGTCCCATACATCATCGTGGGCATTAAGATCGCCTAATAGAAGTTCGTTCTCAAGGATATCCAGCTCGTAGATATGATTGTCTGCTGCTGCGTTGGCCTGAGTGGCTGATCCTACGGGTGGGTGGTACACGTTGCTTATTCTTAGGGGTTCACTGTCTAGGAGGGGGATTTCTATTGTGATGCTTTCCATTCCTCTAGCTTTGTGTCCGTTGTTACATTCCTTGTATGGTATGTTCTTCTTGACAAGAGTCATGACTCCTCCTCCCCTTTGGTCCCCTATTTCGATTCTGTCTTTCCTAATGCAATTATAGTTGTTCCAGGTAGCCAGATTGTCTCTAGGGTATAGTTTGGTTTCTTGTAGGCAGCAAATATCTATCTTGTTTTCTTCTAAGAGGTGCTCTAATTCATTTTGGGAGTTGATTATACCATTCGCATTCCATTGTATGATTTTAAGGTTGCTATTTTGCTCATTCTTTTTGTTCGTAGGTTTTTGAGTCATTCGTTGATCTTTGTTATCAATCGCTTTGTTGGAGTTGTTTCTGTTGTGGATTTCTTCCTTACATTCTTTACAATTCCATTTAGTGTTCTCCTTGATCTTCCTAGCTTCTGTCCTGGTATTGGAAGTGCAGTTAAGGTGGATTTGGCTGTTGCATATGACGCATTTCGCTCTAGGGGCTCCTTTTCTTATCTTTTCTCTGCAGATCTTGCATCTCGCTCCTTCTCTATCGGGAGCTTCCTTTTTCGTCAGTATGTTGCCAGAGCATTCATTGCATTTCCAGTTGGTGTTATCTGTCCCTCTCTTTAACCCTGAGCATTCTTGTTTCAGATGACTGGAGTTGTCACAATTCGAACATCTAACTGATTTTGTATTTTTCCTGCAAGGGAGATTGCACTTGTAGCAAATTTGCGTTTGGTTTTGATCTTTCCCGTTGTTGTCTACCACGTCTTTCTTCAGGTCTTGGTTGCTGTCATTTCCGCAGCATATCCAGGTCTTGTTTCCTGATTTGATTTCAGCTCTGAGGTGTCTCGCAACAGCTGCGCAGTTGAAGTGGAACTTCTTTCCGCAGTCCTTGCAAGTAACTCCTTCTTCTGAGGCTCTGAACATGTTTTCGCATTTGTAGCACTTCTCGTTGGTGACAGGATTTGTGTTGCATTTCCTACAAGAGAAGGTGTTGTTTTCTTTCCTCACCTTCGTCTGCGTTCTGGTAAGGTTGCTGCATCCAAGATGGAAGGATTCGTCACAGTCTTGGCATTTGAGTGGATCTTTGCTGTTGATCGTCTTGTTGCAGTGACCGCAGGTAGTTGTTGGTCCTGGGTTTGTCTCGATGTCTCCGGCCCTCTGCTGTTTGATCCAGTGAGATCGGGCCTTTTCCCACTGGCAATCCAAAAACACGTCGCGACGCTGTTTCCTGGGAGTGTTTTGGTGATGCTGACACCGTTGGACGTCCATTTCGTAGGCGATCTTGCGATTTCCCTCCACAGTACTCCTCGGAGAAGGATTGGACTCGTACTGCTGCTGTTGCTGTAGGACGACTTGTTGGAGAAAAAAATCTAGATTCATCAACTGAAGCAAACATAATTGGTGTAAAATCGAAGATAGAGAAATTTTAATTTCTATTTCTACTACTTGTTCCGAAACTTCAGGGGTGATATTTCAAAGCACTTACAATTTTAGTCGAGCTCTTTATTCCAACTCAGTTACAGGTGATGTGGTACAGACAATTGAAAACTTTGAGATAGAAATGTTTTTGATTTGTTTCAGAAATATCTAATCTGAAGTAGAAAACCAAAATTTTCTTGAATAAAGAAAACATTTCAAAACCGATAGTGGAGATGGGTATTATTATAATGATCTGAATACATATTAAAGACATCTGTACATCAAACACTGGATTTGACGATTTCGTGAGTGTAGTCTTGCCTTCAGCAATACAGTTATAGCGTTTTAAAACATATTGAAAATTTCCTTTTGAAAGCAGCTAATATGAAACAGCATGATAAAGAGCTGCATTTTTTATTTTGATTTTGCAAAAATTTCAGTGAACATAATCTTTCAATACAATTCTGAATTATTTTATTATTCTCTATCTAGATAGTATTCAGATTGAAAAGTCCCTTCTCAAAATTTTATTATCGAAGATTTCTATGACCAAGAAGAAACGTATTGTTCCATGAAGTTATGGTTTTGTGGGAGATTTTGTCGTGTGTACTAATGTCACTAATGCTACGTTGGAGCGTTTTTTGTTTTTTTATTTTATTGTTTAGTTCTAGTCAATTATTGACTTTGTAACGCATTTGTAAAGATTAGCTTTCTTCAATTTTATTTTTTATCTTTATGATAACTGAACTATCATTATATTATAAGTCAAATATATTATATTATATTTTATCATTTGCATAATTCTCTATATGTCACAACTTTACTTTTGTCACATGAATATGATTGTAACTAAGATATAATTGTATATAACACAATGTCTAAGATTAACAATATAGTACCTTTTGATTATAAAATTGCTTCCATATTATATGAATGTAAGATTTCTTCCCCCCCTGAGCTGTAAATAAGTAAATAGTGTAGGCAGCATAGTAACTATATGACTATTATCGAATGTACCATTCTATTATCATTTCTATTATCCATATTACATATATGTAGATGTTTAGATATTTATCGATATATTTAGGTACTTGTTAATTTACTTACATAAAATTTTCCCTGGTGTTTTTAACAGGTAACCGGGACACTAGCGCATATCAATCATGGCCAACATGACGACAGTGAGGTAAGAATCAATCGTCGAACCAGTATATCTAGCAATGGGGCCTCAAATTCTTCCCAATTAGCAACAACTACTCGTGATGTCAGTCATACGGCCCCTCCAGCTAGGGAACCAATAAAAAACGACCAACCGAGCGAACGAGTTTTAAGTCGGCTATGGCGATGTGGTCACTGGCAACTGATTGTATTCAATTACCTCGCTTTTGTCTTTATGATGCAGTCCTGTTGGCCGATCATTAGTCATAGTTTCCTCGCAGCTGAAATAAGCTTTCATTGCAAACCGGACCCCACTTCGAGTAATTCTTCCCAAGAGCGACTCAATGTTTCTCTTGTTAGCAGTACGGTGTGCCCAAAGCCCACCAAAGATACCAGAAATACGGTAAGTTTTTTGCATAAATTTTCTTTGTTATAAATCTATGATTTTTTCCAATTTTAATATGAATTTTATTGTCTTAAAATAAGATTAGTGTAGATTAACCTAAGTTTAATTTTATTAACTAATGGTTTCTATTATAGGCAATCAGTTGTAGAGAAGGAGCTTATCCATATCAACCCCCTCCCAAGCAATAATAATTGAACATGGGTTCAACCAATGACAGGGCACGAACAGCAGAAAAGGATATCTCTGAGATCATATATCCCATATATGATCATATCCCACATATCTCTGAGATCATTATGTTTACTACTGATCTACTGAACGGTCGTCTCTTCTCGCTCTCTCAGCATTTCTCAATTTATCATTGAACTTCAACATCAACCGACTATGCCCTACATCAAATTGAGACCTAACAATTCATTAAGATGGAGGAATGAACTCTTTGCCCGGTAAACATTACTACACTGAACACAATGAGGCCTTTCTACTCTTCAAATGTCCTGTATTTATAAGTTTAAAAGGCCCATTATCCGGAGATGAAGTTATTGCGTTGACTCTGGTCAAATACAAGACAGGGCCGACGAGCCACACGATCACCTACGTGCCAATGTGATGAATCAAGCTCCTTGTTCAGAAAAAAGCTACAGATCTACCAAAGGAGGGGGCGGGGGGGGGGGGTATGGAGAGGGGTGATCTAAAAACGCTCATACCTACTATCACAATATTTAGTTTTGTCATTTATATTATCATGTATATAGTTAATAAGGATATAATGTTACCAACAGCTTCATTGAAGACATCGACATATCCGATAATGATTCTACTTAGTAATGATATTTTAGAATAAAACTCTCCGTTTAGCAGATATTAATTTTATTATTAATGTAAAAATAAATGTAACAACGAATACTTCATAATCTTTTAGGCTATCATCATCCTCCAGATTTTGATAAATCTATATACACTTTTACATAGCAATAAACAAATTCATAAAACAATTTTGTTCAAATCAACAGATTATGGTTTTAGGTTGATACACAAACACATACTATATTATTGTTAATAGTTATTATATATTTTTGTTCTTCTTAACTCATAATAATTGTGTCAAAAATAACAATAATAATAGGAATAGGAATGTTTAATTAAAATACCACTTTGTACCGATATTGCACAAGAAAATTGCATTTCTTTAAAATAGCATCGAAGTAATTATTTATATTTTATAATATACGGGTATATAGGAAAACGTATATTTAATTATACATAATATACTGCAATAAAAATAGCTGATGAATTAGTTCAGACAGCAAACATTATATACAATATATTATCTTCAATTTTTATAATTAGAGGTACTAACGGGTATGACTTTAAAGTCGGTAATTTTATTCGAATATAGAAAAATTATTAAATTTACAATTACAATTATCTTACTTAATTATAACGTTCAGTTTATACCAGAAGAGTTCACACTTTCCCCCATTACTTTCAGAGCGATCCATCTGACGAACCCTGCCCCTTCGGCTACGTATTCACACCTTCTAAGGACTGGGTCCAAGATTCTATTGTGTCAGAGTGGGGACTAGTTTGCTCGAAAGGACATCTTGCTGAGACCAGTCACACGATTTTCATGGCAGGGATCCTGTTTGGAGGTGCCGTCTTACCTGTTCTCGCTGACTACTTTGGTCGTAAGAAAATTCACATCGCTTGTCAACTGGCTGGGGCCGTGTGTGGCATCGGCCTGTCCATAATGCCCACCTTTAACCAGTTCGCCAGTCTCAAATTTGTCTCGGGAATCATGCGCGAGGGCGTCACCATAACGGGGATTGTCTGGTGCCTCGAGTTTATCCCCAGCCGTCATCGATCTATTTCAGGAATAGGATTTGAACTCTATTGGGTAATGCACTGGTGCATTATTACCCTACTCGCCTACCTCATAAGAAAATGGCGACTACTTCAAGTGGCACTTAGTTTGCCATTTTTTCTCTCATTTAGTCTCATATGGCTTGTCCCCGAGTCACCGATATGGCTGATGGCAAGAAAAAAGTATGCAGACCTTGGAGAAGTGATTAAGTATCAAGCTAATCGCGTCAATCGAATCAAATTCCCAGAATCTATGCTTAATGCAATGCAGTTAAGTAGAACTCCAATTAGCAGTACAAATAATCTTTCTACAGAGCCACAAGAACGATATCTCTCTGTGTTTGACATTCCACGTTCTCGTCGACTACTCTTGTGGACAGGGATGTTAAGTTTACTCTGGTTTCAAAATGTTGTCGGCTATTACGGACTAACTTTTCTGTCCACATTCCAGGCTGGAAATAAATACTTTCACTTTTTATTAAATGGGCTTGTAGAGGTGCCTGCTTACGTATTCGGGATGATTATACTCCACAAACTTGGCCGTCGATGGCCTCTTTTTTTCCATCAAATGCTAGCCGGAATTACACTACTTCTTTCAGGTTTCCTGCCGGAGAACTACTACAAAACTGAAATGGTTCTCCTTTTGTTGGCCAAGTACTCCCTCACCTTTTGCTTCGGCACAATTATCGTCTACACGCCGGAGATCTATCCAACAACACTTCGTGTGGCTGGTATGGGCATCAATTCGGTTATGGGAAGGATAGCGGGTCTACTTGTGCCCTATTCATCCGTCGTATATCAGATGTACCCCTGGCTGCCCGCATTGTGCTTCGGTTTATTGAGCATTATCGCAGGAGTCTGTGGCTGGCTTGTACTCCCGGAAACTAAGGGAAGAGCCATGCCAGAGACACTAGAGCAGCTGGAGGCTTGGGAAGCAGAACCCTACTTTCCATGCCAGACTAAGCCCTCTGAACCTCAAGTTGCCGAGAATCATACTGTCGATATGGGAGATTCTTCGGAAAGCCATATATAGTGACTTAATAAATTACTAGTATAGCTATTGTATAACGGTACATTACTTACAAACATATCGTACAACACTATATATATGGTTCATTAAAATGGAATTTCAGATGCGTATAGTTCTATCTTTCAATGTACACATTATTGTATGAAATTTATATGTACGTATATTATACTTAATTAATTAATTTCTACAATTTATGTTCAACTCGAAGAAAAATTCATTAATCTTTGAAATTGTTCATGTACCAAAGTGCATTTTGTTATTTTTTGTGTTTTCGTATAGAGATTACTTTTTATTATTGTAAGTAATAAATAAATCATTTTCTTATTAGTGCCTTTACACACATAACACTGTCTTGATTTACTGTGTTCTCATACAGATTTCCTATTATATTAAAATGTAACTTCCAAATAGCAACAATTATAAGTGCTCGCAAAAATCAATATGCTAACTTAACAAATAGGAAATATTTTGACAATATATTTTATGAATACATAATGATAATTTATATTATTCCTTGTTAATAATATATGTATATCGCATACTATATATATATATATATATATATATTATATAAAGTCAATAATTTTTAAAACTAGGGAATTTGTGTTTATAAAATTTGTAACAATGGAATTCACAATGCGCGAAAAGATTCAAATGAAATTATTATGAAGATTAATACAAAACGTTTGAGAAAATTCACATCAGAATATAGAATCTTCTTACTTGTGGCATGAACAGTTGGTCTAATGTGTTACAGTGGCTGAGGCCACATAATGAATGACTAGTCATCTGAGAAACTACACAT
The DNA here is from genome assembly GCA_036023295.1 of Invenusta paracnida. NCBI lineage: Eukaryota > Metazoa > Platyhelminthes > Proseriata > Coelogynoporidae > Invenusta > Invenusta paracnida. The sequence goes on from JAYRBW010048293.1 coordinate 9,454, forward strand.
CGTTATATCTTGTCCACTGTCGATACATGACTGCGAATGGTTTTTTCATAGTTATCTGCCCCATGCAGTTCAGCTGAAAGAAATCTTCGCTTGACAGTCGTCAATGAAGCCCGGACACCGTGACATTATGCCACAACGCAGGGCAACTAACTAGTCGAGGATTCTGACTAGATATATTTATAAGACTATGATAGTCACGTGGTGTTGATAGTTCTTGAACGACGTTGCCGAGCATGAAGTGAGGCAGTTTTCCGATAGGTACGTTGCTAACCGGCGTTGTACAGTTCTCCAAAATAGACTTCAAATACAAAACTAGACAAGACATGCACTTGTCAATTGTAATTTCGGTGATTGTAAACAAAGGCTATAGGAAAGGAAATAGAAAAGAGGTATAGACGATTTCTATGTAAAAGCGGTATTTTTTTACTCTTATATCTCAGCAACTATTTTGACTATAAAGAAACTTGATAGCGTTATAAGATAAATTAAAAATTAATGCAGCATTCTAAATAGTTTTGTAATGGCGACTGAGACAAATCGTCCTGTTTTATCTTCTCATCTCCGACATGAAGACTGAGTAGGTTAGTTGATCGTGAGCGGTAAAGCCAACCGCAGGTTTTTCAAATAGTAAAAAAGTGTTTAACACATGTTGTATCACACGTGTTTTCACATGTTTTATCATAGTGAAATGACAAGCAAATAAAGGATAATTTGTTGCAAATAATTTCCACAAATACTGAAAAGGTTTATCACTATGGAATCTTACTGTTTTAAAAAAAGAATGTCATAGTCTTTTTATATATACCTATTTATATACATTAATACAATATTTTAATTATGTTTCTTTATAATAAAGGCATTAAATTGAAAAAGTTTTACCATATAGTACCATTGTACTTACTCAATCAATTTGTAATTATGTAAGTACCTAATTGACTTACTTAATACTTTAAGCTTCAAAATAATAATTTATCAAGTTATGGCTAGTAGTGTACCAGGTGCATAATCACAGCACCTCATGAATATTAATTAATCATTAATTAGACAATAAGAGTAATTAAAAATCATTAAATTATCACGCATACAACCCTCCCATCCAATTTCAATGGAGTTTGGATTTAAAGGGAATAATGTAAGGACGCGCACATACATATATCTAAGCTCATTTTGCATTCCGCCCATTAATATTAATTAATCATTAATTATACATTAATTATTAATTAAACGACAAAATTTTGTTTCCATGGGCAGAGATTTTATAAAACAACATTTTATTCGATAAACAATTGACCAATCAGAATCAAATATGGTCAACCAATGACAAGGCACAAACAGTATAAAAGGAAGCGCGCATCTCTTTTAGCTCATTCTGTCTTCTGTCGAGCTACTAAACGGTCCTCTCTCTTGACTCTCACGATGTCAGAATTTATCATTGAACCACAGCATCAACCAGAAATGCCTTCTATTAAAGTGGGACTTTACCGCTATGTCAAGATGAATGATCCATTCACATGGTTAACATTACAACGACAGACAAGGAGTCCTCTCTACTCTTTGAATCTCCGACTTTTACAAATTTTAAAGGCCCACTACCTAGCCACGAAGTTAATGGTAGTAGTAGGGTAGGTGTCTTTCCAACTCACCCCCACCTGCCCCCCCTGCCCCCCCCTGCCCCCTCTTCGCGTCCAATCAGAATCGAGACAGCGTTCAGCCAATGACACAGCTGTAAGAGAATAAAAGGGAATGCGCGAGTTTGTTTTCAATCATTTCACCTTCTTAGTCGTATACGGCCGCTCTCTCCTCTCATCATGCAAAACAACGCCGATCTATTCCAGTACACCCCAGACGAT
>JAYRBW010048304.1:0-11303 GCA_036023295.1 Invenusta paracnida
ATATTTTTTGTTTTTATACGTTTTTTATTAAATTTGGAAAAAAAATTAATTTGGGACGCTAAAATACGGGATCGCCCAATATTTCTATATAGATCTATGAAATATATACCGAAGTATATATTATTAATTGTTCTATATTATATTTTAGATTAAAAGTGAATAACAAAAAACAGTATTTTCATGATTGCTAATTGAGTCAACATAATATATTTCGATGTATTCCTACAAATAACATAATTTTCATGGCGGTGCTCAATTGTATTACATTTTTTAAGTCCATCAATAGTATTACACAATATATTCAGCTGAAATTTGGAGTAAACTAAATTTCATTTACAAAATATTTTTGCATAAATAATATCATTTGCTTTTTTATTGTTCAACTAACTAAAAATACGTTTCAATAGATATATGTAAGTGTTACCTTTTTCTAAGTTTTAACTATTATACAGAAAATGGGAAGAGTCGTTTATTTATTTTAACTTTCTAAGATTAGGTTGAACATTTATCCAGTAAATCAAAATATATAAACACGTTAATAGTCAAATGTTAATGCAAATAGTCAAATCACCACACAATTCAATTATGCAATAAAAAGGGGATTATATTGCAACATGGACAGAAGAAAATAACTTGAAATTAAATACAAAGAAAACCCAAGAATTAAAAATCTCATTTTCAATCACATCAGACTGGGCAAACATTATAATAGACAATTACAGTAATCTAACCAGTTGAACAAGCAAAGATTCTCGGTTTCATCATCAACGTTTCGCTCACATTGATTCAATTGCAAAGAAAGTGCCAAACGTATGTAGGTACTTCCTTCGAAAGCTCAAAAGGGCAGGCACACCATCGAATGAAACATCGATGTTTACAAGGCCACTATCAGGTCTATAGCGGAATACGGAGCCCGGGTATGGAACTCTAGTATCACTCAGGCACAATGCTCCACGTTAGAAAATATTCAAAAAAGGGCTCTATCGATTGTCTCTCCCTATACGTCAAATACGCCGATGCCCTCTGCATTTACCAAATTGACAGACAATCGCAACCAAATTTTTCAAACGAAACATGGACCGCAACGAATTACCCGACATCCTGGTTTCCCACTGCCGCCCGATATTATGCACACAATTTAGAAAACGACGCACCTTCGATTTCAAGGTCCGCACAGCTCATTTCTGTAAAAGTTTTATAGTATCAGAGGCGCTAAATTTCTAACTTTTTGCTGTGTTTTTGTCATTGTGATATAGTTATATTTCTGTTTTTTATAGCATGTATCTCACAGGGAATTTTTAATTTAATTGACACTCAAACATTCGGGTTTTCGTTTTGTGTTTCCCAATTTCTTTATTATTATTTTTATTATTATTGTTATTATTATTATTATTATTAATAAATGATTATATATTAGTGAATAATTTACAAAGATCGTATATATATTATTAAACACTCTAAATCAAATATATACCAATGACCTTACAATCACCTTACAATAATAATATAATATTGATAATTTGTTTATGTTGAATGAAATTCTGTGTCATTTAAAATTGATAAATATTAAGAAAATTGTGATATATTAGAATTTATATAAGCTAAAAATGATGGAAGATATATTTTTTTGTAATGCCTAAACACAAAATGATTATATTATATAATGTTATATTATATGTATTTCAACAATATCAGTATGCGAATTTGTCGATCTCATATATATTTCTTTAGTTATATTCATACATATTATCAATGCCTATAATATCAACCATATATATTCTTTTAACGAAAAAAGTATCATAATATTTAAACATTATATGGAAGTATATATTATATTAGCAAAAATAAGAAGGTATATATTGTATGTATGTACACAAAAAGCCTTATATATCAACAAACAAAGTCTTATCACAATATATGTATATAATATAATGTCCTACTGAAATGACAGGTATATATAGTTATTATACACTATAGTATAACAATGAATATTTACATGAAAAATGATTGCATATATTTTTAGTACTATATAGATAAAATATACAATTCAACTATTTATTGTGATATTATTATTATTTATATAGTATGATATAAGGAGAATGTGGATGTACATATATTTACAGATCAACTATATTATACTTAAAATATTAAAAGTTGAAAATATATTTACAATTTATACATATCTTATATTATATATTAATATGAGCATACATTTTGACATATGTATGACTGAAAAATTGAATGGTAAAATATTCGTTGTGATTTAATTTTTGTCAAGCTTGCAATCAGTTGAGAGTATATAAATGATGGTGTTATTATTTTTTTCCATGCACAAACATTATTTAAAATTGAAATTAGATGGTCAGAAAATTAAATTAGTTATTTTTTATCTTTTCTATTCTCAAAAAGTTGCTGAAATATGTATAATGCTTGGAAATTAATTTAATTTAAATTACTTGATTGAATAATTCATTTTAATGTTATATTCAAGCTCTAAGCATAATTTTCTCTCAAACAAGATTTATTTATACTTTTAAATAAATAAATATTTTGTTAAGTACATTCTTTTGTAAAAGATAAATAATTGTAGACATAGTATTCATTATTATCATGAGAATTACTTACATGCTCAGCTATATATATATGTTTTGAAAATAATAGAGACTTTATATAAATATTTCATAGATATATTTGTGTATATATATGCGTGTTTTCTTCTTTCGTCAGTATGAGAATATAATTTGTATGTATCTTCAGTTAATTATGTTCACACAAGGTTTCAGGACTCGAACCAGTAGGTATATATACCCTAGTCACTTTCATATTTGACCTTGGAATTCTGCGGAGAGCTGCCCCCGACAGATCCCCCCAAGAGGTCCTGCAGGGCATCGATATAGCGGATGGCCGAGCGCAGAATCTCCACCTTGGATATGCGCTTTTCTCGGGCCGGTAAGGGGAGACACTTCCGCAGACTATCGTAACCTTGGTTTACACAGCGAACTCTTTCTCTCTCACGTTCGTTCCGTCGACGAATGAAGGTTTGCGCGCAGTTGTTGTAGTGCTCAGCGGACATCATCTCATGGGGCAGGGGTACTGGAAAACTGAAGGGGTCTCCTCTACCATTACTGCTGCCAAGATTGTTGTAAACAGTGCTGACTACCTCTCGATTGCGGCAGCGGAACACACCGGCAGGGTGGCTGGTGCTACGGGTTGTCGGTGCTGATTGAGCCACGGGTTGGTGCTGTGTGTTGGGTAAATGGTACTGTGAGGTGATTGTTGGTGCTGCAGCTTGATGTGGTAGGTTATGATGGCTGTTGCGGAGAGGAGGTGGAGCCGCTGCGGGGTTATACTGGTGGAGTTGGTAACTACAGGCCACGGATGCAGAGAGGTGCTGTGCGAGCTTCTCCGTAGAGGGCGAGAGCTGACTGGGATTTGGTGGAGATTGGTCGTACTGATCATAACTGCCTGATCGCTTGCAGCTGGGGTAGGGTTGATATCGGTGCATCATGCTCACTCTGCATAAATTGATGGAAAATGCGGGGAGAGAAAGGATAATCGTGGATTATTCATTTATTTGAAAATATATATTACGGATGCATACTTTTCCTATAATTATTACCCGAGTATATCGGTATATATTATGCCTTATTTGAAGGTAATATCTATATATATATAAATAAACGAATATAGTTATTCAAATCTATTCTTGCGAAATATATATTTTGTCATAAATATTGGGTGTCGGATAATTTTATATATTGTAATAGCATCACAAATATAAATCTTACTTTATGTGAAATAATTTGTGAAAACTTATTCCGTGTTCAAACTTAAACAATACAGGGTATATATAACATTAAAGCACAAAAACATGTATTTCTTGTATGTGTTATATTATTGTGGCACGTTCCTAAACTTTCTCTAGATCGTTCGGTCAATATTGACATTTCACAGATAAAGATAATTGCTGCTTTGTTGGGAGTGATCGGCATGTACAAACAGATGATGGGTCTTGTTCCATTAATTAACACCTTTGAGGCTCAATTATCATTCATTTAGAAACTGTTCGCGTGAATGTCAATTATAGCTATAAAATAATCTATTATAATTACAAATTGAATAATATTTATAAAGTATAAAGTAAAATTATAGGCATATATATTTGATTTAAATAAATATATACTAATATATTATCAATGTATTTATCAATGTATATTATATCTCAAAAATATTTTGATATCGAATTTAACTAATTGATTTTTTTGTAAAATACTATAAAAGTGTACAATGCGAACACTATAAAATGAATCGAAGTATTTAATTACAAGGTAATCATGACAAAATTAAAACATGTTATCGTCGCTTTGTGCGTTGTCAGATATCATTTTAATCCGATATAAGACACCCATAGGGGGCTTTATTAAATTTGCCCCAATTTTGTATAATATTATTTGTCACAAAGTTTGACAAAATGTATTGAATGGAAACAGAGTTTCCTATTCGCACAAATGCTAAAAATAAACGTCCCGAATAATTTATTCATTCTAGTATAAATAAAGGATTTAGAAAATATTGTACCTGTATAACAATATAATATAGAAAAGTATAATGCTATATAGATGTTTAAGTTCTCATATTTTTGATGAACTGAACCAAATGTAATTTTTAACAAAATATTTAGGTATACGCATTTATATTATTTTAGTTTCAGTATTCATTATTGTTAATTACTATTTATTTTTAATTTTATTGTTAATTGAACTGACTTAGAGAAATTAATAAAAAATATCCATATTTGATACGACGAAATATTTAAAGATTGATATTTATAGTTGACCCGCAAGAATGTGCATATATGAGAATGTGCCAAAGATTCAATAAGTAGGTACGATGTTTGGAAAAGTCAAGGAAAATGACTTGATCGTTCGATTGTTAATGTAAACATGATAGCAAGAATATAATAAGATAAAATAACCAAAAACACATGCGCAAAGAAATTAATTCTACTAAAATTTCTTAAAATTGATACTTTCAGGGGAAAATATTTTACAAATTGATAAATTTTATTCGGTATTAGTGTATAAATTTTACATCTACATATTGGCATAGTATATAGGTATAACATATTAAAGTTATTCTCCTATATTTATAAATATTTATATTTAATCAAGAATTATCCTATAAACAACGAATAACATATCGTCATATAGACATGATCTAAGTAAAATTATAGAAAGAGAACAATATTTAAATATACCATAAGGAATTATCTAAAAGGTGTTATGTATTTTACAAGAAGTAATAAAAATATTCTTACATTATATACAGAAATAGGAATATTCAGGATTTCTTCGGATGTGATAAAAAGAAAATGTTAGTTCCCTTGCGGCGCAAAATAAAATCTATTGTGGCTTTCTTTCGCAAATTATTTGTTATATTTATTTCCCACCCGCCAAATTGTTTCCACCAATCATAAGTTAGCAGACGGTGTTAACACTGAGAATTGCGCCGCTGAGAAGGCTTTCACTACCAGCGCCGGTTGTCCTTTTTGTCTTTTCTCACTTCTATGTTTCTGGCGACACGTGTCATAGTCTTCCGCATATTATTTGTATTACAATTGAAGGATAATAGTGCATCAATGCGTATAAAAGCAATTACTGGCGCTGATTGTTATCAGTATATATGCCAGGTCGCAGTCATACTATACACATTCAATAGATTTTCAAAGGTTAATGCCTTATTTCAAATTATAGTTTGTCTATCTGTCTGTTTGAACAAATGTATTCGGACTGATGTACAATCCTGTATAGGAATGAATTGTTGAAGATCACTAATTTGTCAGATTGGGGTACTGCAGCTGGTACAGCAGTTATCTGGTTTATTTGTCATGATCCTTGTCATTACATAAATCAAAGTCATAAAAAACACGTGTCCCTGACTGTAATATCTTGTATTCATTTTGTTGTTGTCATTATAAGTCGAATTATACTGTAATAAAACAAATATACAATTGAAATTTATTAAGGCACATTTACAATAGATAGGGTTTATTCATATGTGCATGTGACTTACATATAACGTTTGTAAATCGTATTAATATATCTAATACCTAACTAAATCAAAATGTAAATTTGAGAAATCAGTGAAATGCAATTATATCTTACATATATACGAGTATTACATTTTATATGCATATTAATCATATACGAAAAGTTGCCCATGATAACAACGTCGACAACTTGACCAACGGAAAAGTATTTTTTGATTACTTAGACATATTTATACGTGCACTTATATATATGCAGACGATGAAATCTTTGTAAGTGAGCATGGGTATATGTGAAAGTTTATGAGTATCTCAGCTGTTACCTTGCCGTTAGATACGAAAACTAGATAACTGGAGATAAAAGTGGTGTAAAGACAGATGATTTTAGATTTTTCAAACTTACTCTAATGATATAAAGTATAATTGGAAAAAAGAACAAAACTGCAATTTGAGATATTATCATATCACGCATTATATACTCGTATTTGTATAAATATATCACATACATAAATAGCTTTATTTATATATATGATCTACTGATAAAATGTAAAGTGAATAACAATAAAATATAACATATATTGCATGTGCATATTTTATAAAAATAATTGTATTTAAGTTTTGTCGTAAAATATTTAAAAATTATATGTATAAAATCTCGCATACAATTATTATTTAATATGTATTACACATTTGAGAATTATATATATATAAGGCATTTAATAAAATGTTTTGTTTAAAATTATTATTATACTATATCAACTTTTTTGTTGATAATATAAAGTTTTCTAAATAAACAACCTACATTTTTTCTTATAAGTAGTGTATAGATTATTTGATAGGTAATAGAATAAAATAAAATATATAGATAACTTCGATATCATAATAAAAGTTTCAATTTTATTATCCTTTTATTTATGTTAATTATCAACAAAAAAAGTTATTGATATAGTATAATGGCTGAATATCTATAATTCTATTAATTAATTAATTTGTGAAATGTTAAAACATGTGTATATCCTTTCACATACATTTTACACAGGGATATAATAAAAAGAAATATATGTTTTACAATTGTCTTGCCGATATTTTTTACAATTGAGCAAATATAATACATTTTTTATTTGATTGTAAATATATTCATTTATATATATATTCATATAGTGGTTCATTGAAATTTGTTGGCGGATAGAATGCGTATATATGTATAACATGCATCTGCTTTATATTTCTATTTACAATACATACTCTTATTTGGTTGCTTAGAGCAGAATGGAGATTGTATATTAGCGAAATGAATATTATTACAGATGTATATTTACTATAAAATCGTTTCACTTTAAGGATTAAATAATTATTATTGGTTACAATTTAAACTAGCACAATGATCAAACGAATGGTCTCACCTTGATTGTACATTTGAACTATATAATGTGGGCCACAACTCTTGGTTATATAACTATAATATTATACTTCTAACGTACTGTTATAGTCACTCAGCCTGTAATTCCTTACATTAATGTATTCATTTCTGTTCGGAACAAATATTCTATATAAAAGTAAATAACTATTACTTTTTTTTATTTAATTTACTTTAAAAAAATAAAACGAACTTATACAATTATCAAAGCAAACAGGTATAAAAATGTAGATATATAATCTTAATGGTTTGAAATATTTTAGAAGAATTTTTGGGATAGTTATAATTAATACAGAAACGGTTTCTCAGCTTAGAATATTAGTCCTATAGACCCCTGGTACTTGAATACTTCGATAATAGTTTACAAGAAACTTGATTTAAGAAATCATTCTGTCAAGTGCATCGGTCAATAAAAATGGATAGGAAAGCCCAAATCAGTAGTTATAATTATATGAGAGATATCTTTGCACAAAAATAGATCTTTATTTTATCAGTAGGTATATATTGTATGTTATATAAGGCGTATTTTGAGTTTGATGTCTTATTAAGTGTTTGTAGACACGCATAGGATAATATATGTAGTGATCGTTAAATAAAGACAAATTCTCGCCCTTTAATGACACTAGTGGTCTAATAATATAGCGATTATGGTTATAGGGTGAATGTCATTATAGACTTCTCTCTAGGTTCATCCCGCTATATCAATTTACAACTTGGCTTTACAACTCGAAATGAACTAAAAGGCCAATAACCCGCAACCCTTGGTGATGACAGCGTGAAGGACTTGAACGGTGTCAATTTCGAGCCAGCATCTTTGCAATCAACAAAGCTGACAATATATCTCTGAGCATGCGAGCGCCTCTTCTGAAAATTCTCTTTCGATTTGTATAAAAGAGCTCAAACACGCTCTAGTAAACAATTCCATAACCTGCATGATTATAAGGGGTTGGCATTCTTGGATTCTTGCTTTCACTAAATAGTTCTGACTAAGCGTTCATTTTGTACCTATAAGTAGTATATAGCATTATAGGTATTCTTTATACTATATACATACATGTGTTCTTACTGTAAATTTCGTCATTGACGTGATAATATTTCAGTTCTCCTCTTTACACAAGCCTACAATGTAAACGGAGACGTTATATATACACTACAATTAACTATCTACAAGAGCGTCATTGAGACTCTACTTATCATCACAATTTCGCCTCTTCCTCCGTTTATAATATGATAGTTGAGTAAGTTGACAAAACTTCTCCACAATTTCAAGTTAGATGTACCTGGCTATATATTATGTTTTCCATGAACTTCCAAGCATGAGTGATAATTACGACAGCTACTCAATTTATTACTTTTTCTTTTTGTAAACCAACACCGGATTAAATAAGAAAGAGGACAAAATTAAAAAAACAGAAAACAATATACGGCTATATTTGCTATACATATATATAATATAATGGTATGTAGCTAATAAAATTAATTTGCGGGAAATTCATAATGGAAGTTAGGTTTTTCAAAACAATATAGCTGTATAACCTATTATTTTTGTAAACTATAATACTCACAATTATTTTCCAGACACGTTTTTATCATATACAGATTCCATATTCTTTTATTCAAATATACGACTGCGAGTGTTCAAATCTTAATCCCTATATATCTTCAATATCTTTTGTTTACTCTTTTCAGTTTGAAGACTAATATTATAGTTGTCCTTTCATCTACTTAAATAGGATATACTGCAAAATATGCTTCGACAAACGTACGAGTATATAATACCAATATACTTGCATATCGGAACTGTCGCAAACATAATTCTGGAAATGAGGGAAGGAATATTCTATAGAAATAATTACATGTTCCGCATGATGCTATAATACCACTAAACATACGCCCATACGCTTATGGCAGCATTTTATTATACTTACTGCAAGGGGTATTAACAGTGCTTATGTCTAGCAGATTTATTTCGCCTGAAGCTTTGATTAAAAAACGTATATATATATATATTATATATATTTTGTTAATGCGCACGTGACTTTGTTTGTTTTCAATATTTGGTTATTGGTCATGATGACATAGAGGGACGAATAATGCAAGGACTTATATAATAAATGAATATATATGTCGTTAATAACATGTATTAGATCCAGCTACATAATTCTGGCTTTAACAACCTGATTTACACTGAATTATTGAGATAATTATTGATTGATTAGTATAACCCTTATATGGCGATTAACAGCCTATGGCGACTAAGCAATTAAAAGTTGTATATATTCCTGCAAAGCGTGTAGGCAATATAGCCTATATATATATATTATTACTAGTGGAGTAAGTTTTAATATATATTATTGATAAATCTAATAATTATTTTTAGGTACCTATATATATATATAATACATATATACATACCTATGTCAAACATTGACAATCAGAATATATGCACAAATATTTATTCAAATAGTGTGTATCATACATATACAATGGTCATAAAATTAATGTGTTATAATGATTTTAAAAGTAATAATACAAATTTCGGTCGTATTGAGGTTATTATACACGTGGCATGTTTATGCTTGTGTATTTCTATAAAAATTATATTGTGATAGTTAATTAAATTGTGATATATTTAATTATTATAATAACGTATTTATGGAATTAAAAAAAATCATAAATTTACTTTAAAACTTGTGAATATGTATAGCTGTACATCTGGGAATTCTGTGCCTGTTGCGAAAACTTGAAATAAAATAAATATTCAATTACTGATATTTTATTATCTAAAACAAAGCACTTTAGAAATATATTTTGAATTGAATTCTTATGATAACAAATTAATGGGTACTTCAATATATATAAAGTTTTTTTACGTAATAAGATTAAATCAAAAGAGTTATATAACTATATAGTTTAAAATAATTGCGAATAATCTGAATTAATTATAGGATGTTACAAAAAGCAGCGTTTATGTAAATGATAATTTATGCCAAACAATTATATTTAAAAGTATTTACAAGTAGATATTTAAAACAACATTTTCTGTATATCAAATTATTTGTAGATATACATTTATATAGTACATATGTCAAAATTACAGATCATAGATTTTTGTTTTACTTTATAAACTTAGATGGCTATTGGATAAAATGGTATCACAGTTTGAAGAAAAATATATGGTTAAAATATAAATCTTTTCAAGATTTTTAATTATCATGACAAAAAGAATAGTAAAACTGTACTTTGAAATTTTGAAAATATTGAACTTTTTTCTATAATAATAAATTAATTAATTAGAATATAATATATACTTATAATATATAAAAGTAGTCCTTCATACTTCATTTTTGAAATGATTACGAATTGATCACAATTGCAAAATGATTGCTATTTTATATATCTATATTGATTAATTTCTATGACAGATATATATAGATTATATACAATCAATTATTGGCAAACCCTATAGAATGAAATATTTAAAAAATCAATACCAAATCATTCACTATGGATTTTTTCTTATCTAATTCTGTGACTTTACCTATTTCTTTGTATACTATATTATTCTTGCGTAACTTATATGTAATAGTTTGTTCTTGTATTATTATAAATGGACCTACCTACTTATTTCTGCCCCCCTTTTGTGTAACCATTTCATCCTCTCTACAATCACCCATTCTATGAGTGCTCATACCTAGATGTAACCACTTCTATATATATCCTACCCTAACAATATGATGGAGACAAAATAAATACCTTCCCAAGCTGCACAGCCTTGCTCACTGACTTCTCGCTAAGCTTATCTTCTAAACTTTACTACCTACAAATACTACAACTGGC
>JAYRBW010048315.1:0-11302 GCA_036023295.1 Invenusta paracnida
GCCCGGTTCTTTCCTTCTTGAGGGAGATCGGGGTGCTGACGCGCCCCCCCGACCGGGATTAAGACAGACAGACAGACTATATATACACGTATTATACTTCCACTACAGAATAGCGGATTTCCGCCCAAAATATCTTTAAAAATATGATTTTTTTGAATTGCAAGAATCTGTAATAAAAATAGGGGGTCACCCCCGGGTGTTAGGTTCGAAGCGTTGTGAATTTCGTGTTTTATGCGAAAATAAATGTATAAATAACGCTAAAATTTTAGTGTTATATTTTCCTAATTAAGTTAGGTATTTTTATTTTCACGTATAATAATTTTCTGATATAGGTATTATAAACTTCCACTTCCATTTAATTAATTTCATGCATTTGAATATTTATAGTAAAAAAAATTCACCGCTCTGCGCCGGTTAGAGACTCGCCTGACCGCCTCGCCATGAATCCAGTATATTGTTTTATTTCCGTATTTTTTAAAGATCCTCACTTCCGCCTAAACCACTACTATACCGTTTTCATGTCTGCTTTAAGGTATATATTCTTCTATTACTAATAAATTATTGCATTCGACTTTAGATATTGGTACCCCTTAACTTTAGAATGGTATTATGAATGTTTTCAGCGTCTGAAATATGTTGTATTATGATAAATCTTGTTCCAGGCTTTGCTATTGCATGAAAATCTGTAATATTTCTTTCCTTGAAAACAAATTATTATTTCATCTTATATACGTATTAAGGTACTATTGTCTTTCCATAGGTAGAATGTAGTATTTTAAGACTGGTTTATGTTTTAAATTGATATGATTACTCAGTAATGTGTCTGCATAATATGTGTATCGTGTTAGAGAGTGTATACTCCAAGTTAGTATATTATTAGTATTACCTTTTCCAACTAAGAATGTCTTCGCAACAAAACAACAATAATTATACTGAATGAAGCTCTATCTACGTCTGTACTATAACGCAAAGTTCAAATTTGTATATGTACGAGTATAGTATATTGTTTATTGTATAAAGGGCATACTATACAACTTATTTGACTACATCTATTGTACATAATATGATATATATATATATAACAAGGTTGGTTTCTTTCTACCTCTCTCTTTTTGTAATGGCAACTGGTGGTGTTGGCTGGGATTCAGGAAAACGCCGTGAAATTGAGGCTGAACGTCACCGGGACAGAGATTTGAAGAGGGCAGGTCGAGATTTTCCCGAAGCCTTTGATCCTTTGAGTCCACCTCGACTGGGGTAAGTGTGTATATCAACATTTAGAAATGTACCAAGAAAAGTGGTTTTCATTTTTACAATTAGTAAACTGCTGCCATTTACATCCTGATTATGTACTTACTAGTATCACCTACTAGGTACTTATTATTACTTAGCAAATTGTGATATCACTAAATTGTTTTCACCTTTACTATATTATATTACTATTTTATTCAAAATATTCACTACCACTTAATTTCTAATGACTTGCTATTTCTTGTTTTACCTAATTTGTTTTGTTCTGATCAGTTTCACTTAAGTGAAACTGATACTAACTTCAAAATATCTTATCTATATGCATTTTAAACTTTGTATAATTTCTCTTAATTGATTTTACGATAGTTTATAATAGTATAATGGACAATTATATACTTAAATGTTGTTAATTTTCGAATGAATTAATGTTTAATTTAGCGAGTTTTCTTATTTTATTAGGTGTACTTACTAGTTTTATTGATGTAGTATGTTTAATAGGAATTATTATTCTAACGTATTTAAATGATATTAGTTTTTTTAATTTTTAATGATCCGTGAAATAAACTGTATTCACTTAATTTCTTTTTGAAAGATATTAGTAGGAAATATGGTCGCGTGACACTAAAGCTTTGGAATGTTCTATTGCGCGTATGCTAGGCTAAAGTATGTCAATATTCATTTCACGTAGAGTATTTTATAATATGGCCCCCATTTAAAGATCGACGACGCAATAACATGTACATTTATCCATAAATGTGTTTAACATCCTCTCTTCTGTATTTGATTAATTGGTGCAAAAGTCCTATCTCCGCGCTAATTTGTTGCTGTAAATTGATCTTTTATTTTTAATGATGGCTACTTTGGCCTGAATAAATTACACACCTTCATTTATTAAGGTGCATTCGCTAATCAATCTTTAAATTTGTTTACAGAGTTTTAACCGATTTATACAATATTATAAGTCGTTTATTTTTTGCATATTATGTATATATACCTGTCATTTTTTCCATCTTTTGAATAAATTTCTATTTAATTTTTTCCTGTGATATGATATTTAGAAAATTGTATTTTTTAAATTTATTTTTGTCGAAAGTTTTAAATAGATTATCTATTTACATGTTTATACAAACTTTTACTATACATATTATATATGCTTGTAAATGTAATAAACTCCATACGTTCACAAGTTTTTTCTGTTAGTTCTGTCGTAATGGACTTTAACTGGATTTGTTATTATTTATATGTATTATAAATTGAATGACTCTTTTCAAATTCGATGTAGAGTCCTAAAAGATCACACACTGCTGTTTTATTTAGTTAACCAATTTTTAGTCTGTGTTATTCTTGTTTGTTGTCAAGATTTGTCAACTACTGTTATATAGGCGGATACGATATATTTCTTTAATAGAGACTGCAGTTGTCTATCAATTTTTTTCGCAGCTAAGTAGTTAGGTAATACGATTTACTGTATACTAAGTCTATTTTGAGTCGTAATATACATAGAGCATTGATGACTTACTTATACACTAAAATAATTATTAATTTTGCCTTGTTTTTGTTATATGCAAAAAATATATGGTGTCGGTCAAATCAATCCGCCCACCCAATAAAAAATACAAAATATGATAACATGTCTTTATTTTGGTTGTTAATTTTTGTCGGTCAAATTAATGTGTCTTAACTAAGGATGTCTCCATAAAGCGAGAAAGCAACCAATGCAAGTCATTTAGACGTGGGTAAAAGTTGTCCAATTCCTTCTCCAATTCTCTATAATATGCAAGTGTGGACGCATTAATTTTACTGATACTGTACTGTAGAATAAATGTTACATTCTGAACTCAAAAAGATGAATTTATATACTGCATAATTATCTAAATTATGTATTTTACTTGTTTTAAAGTAATACTTTATTTTATACTTGAAAATGTTGTACGCTGTCTTTGATTTGCTTGGGTTTTCTTTACACGCAATTATAATTTATTTTGAAACCCTTAAACTAAGATTATTACGAGCATACAATGATAAAACGAAGCTATTAACATATTACTTACCTGATAAGCTTATTAAATGATTTAAATAAAGGGATTAAATCATTATTTTAAGTATACAGTGTAATGGTTTATTTTAAGATAGATAGTCTTTCACTTAGTCATATACATATATTAATTATTGCACATCAAACCTGATTCTTTCTAAAACTACAAAGGTCACTACCTTTATTGTGTAGCATGAGTCATCTGGCAGGGGGCTTGCCCGGTTCTCCCCACCAACCAGGCGAGCGCCCACGACACATACTTCAACGATCCCTTTCCAACCAGCCTGACCTGGTGGGGGGCGGTGCTGGTGGCCCAAACGACTCTCACGACCTCGCCTGTCCCAAGGACCGCCTCGATTTCATCCGAAATCTCGCGGCACTCCTGCGTCTCAACCTTCCCTCCCGACTGGACAAGACGCGTTCTGACAAAGAGTACGAGCAACAGCGTCAACGTAAACACCTGCAAACAGTTCGCAGAGGCGGAGGAGGCGGTGGCAGCAAAGGCTCGGTGTCTACTGCTGCTGTCGACACAAATACCACGACAGGTGGAAGCGGGGTGGATGGCAGTGAACCTATGACCGTGCTCTGGTTGGAGCTGCAGGAGCGTGTTCGTGGCTATCCAGAGGCCAAAATACGGCGTCTTCAGGACAAAGCTAAAGATATTATCGATCGGATTCTCAAGTTTAAGATTCCGTCGCCACTCGTTGCTATTCCGTCATCTTTCTCGGCTGGTACTGCTTTTACAACCGCCACTGCCACCACGGAGACAATCACTAATGAGCAAGAACAAGAGTTGAAAGAGTCCTCTATAGCAGTTGGTAACGTTCAAGATCAGGGGCCGAGCGCTGAGGAGACTGGTGGAGTGACTAACCCTGCGCCCACTGCACCCAATATGACTATTACAGCCCAGTATCTTCTTGAGCTGAGATATGCTATGAAGTGAGTCGCCAGCTAAATTTATCTAAGCGCAAAATGAACTTTTTTAACCTATATACTTATTACGAGCCCACGTCAAATTTACTGCCTCTTTTCTATTTGTGACTACTAGTACATAGTATAGACATGTTGCAATTACACTTTAAAATTATAAATCTGAATATTAAATATTATGTGCTAAACTATCAGAATTTTTATAAAAACGTTATAATATTATTTTAAAACAGAGTGAAAGAAGTAATTGTGAGTTAACAAGCCAGTCAAATCTGTCTTACTATAAATTTATGATGAGTAGTGTTTTATACTCTTATCATAATTTATGCAAGATTTAGCATTAGGGATATATAATTGTGAAAGAGATGTCTTTGCATTACTTTAAGGTTTTTATTGCTATTAATACTTGCCATTCATTTTAACACATAATGTATTTCGAGTTACTCATTGAATCATTTTAATAGTCTATTTGCAAAATTTTAATTATTCTTTTTATTAAAAAATAATATGACGTACTATTACTGCTTGTATGTTATAATATGTGGTATTCTATTTTTAAAGAAATTTTATATTTGTAAATATTTTGTGATTTGGCCTTATCAATGATTTTATTAGAATTATGGAAATCCATAGTTTTGTGTTTTGTGACAATTTTTATTTTTTATTAAGTGTTAACTTAAATAATGGTTTGTGTGACTTTTTATTGTATTATGTATTGATTTATTTTTATTATGCTCAATATATGCGTGGATGTTACCTATTGTATCTTTTTATCTTTCTTTGTGAAATAGGACGCACGTAACACAATAATCGATTGCACAATTATTATCAAATTATGAAAACGTAACAATCATCCTTATAGGTTCTACAGCTGCTTGCACAATAAATCATGGCTCTAATACTCCTGTGCCATTGATATTAATTGAGGGGAAGGAAATAATATTTTGCGTGATATTCAGGGTTATACTGATGTCGACGAATTAACTTAATTCATGTACAGAATTAATGAATTAGCATATGTGTAATATAATATATAATTACTGCATAGTTTAATTTGTTACTATAATAACTGGTAGCATTTAAGTATAATCTATTTTGGTATTTTTTCTTCTGAAAATATTTTCATATTTTGCTACCTTTATTAATTGGCGCATAATTACTGTTTTCATTTAAGTCAGAGATTAAAAGTAGCGAAAAATTCTTTTTCTGATAATTCGAAATAAATTTCTATTGATTTTTAATGTGTTTCTAACATAACTATATGTAGTTTACTTTTTTAATGTAATATATGTTTACTCTTATTATTCTAATGATATATTTGTATTAAAGTAGAAATCTTTAGAGTCATCTTGGTACTTTTCTTTCAATTAAATATAACTACGCTTTCACTTGTGTAAAATTTTATTGCACTTCAATGGTGATATGAATTTAATTTTACGACTAATACGATTTTTTGTTTCTACAAGTTTTTAATCATAACTTTTAAGTCTTAAATAAAATAGTCTCTCCATTATATTACCTTTCTATTCATTCGTTATAACAGTTTTATATCATGAATTCGGTTGGAATTTAAAATCTTCAAACGCAATAATATGTGCCCTCTCACCTCACCCCTCCTTTTTTCACAGATACGTCGACGAGATTATCGCCCGCGTAAACCAGCTGGAGTCGGTATGGTCTTCATCACGCACGCTATATGAGGCCCACCCAGAAGCTGACTCCTTTGAGGTTCGCTCTCGACTGGGCACCCTCTACTCCTGGCGCTCCATCGTTCGTCAGCTTAATGACCACTTGGCCAGCGTCTGCCGTCAATTGGGCCTCGAAGACTGTGGCTCTGTGGTCGCGATATTCTCACACGATCTTATCGCGAGCGATCTGGAAAGAGGGGCTACCACGGGAGCTGATGTTGTGGACTTAGCGACATCAGGGGGGGCGTCTGGTTTCCCGGCTATGGCTCCAGGTGGAATACCACGTCGACGCCTTAAGTGCGAAACTAGTGTTCCTGCAATGACCAACACCGGAGATCCACTGAACTCCCAACGGCTGAGTGTCATCTACGCTAACTTTGATACTTATGCGATGAGCAGTGATGCCGATGATACAACCTCCATTCACAGTGGGTAGGTATATCGCGATTTTAAGTAAAAAATGGGAAGAAATATTTATTAAAAATATAATTTTATTTTAATTATTATTATTTTAAATATTAAAAATTGAGTTTTCTAATATACGCGCTTAATTAGAGATTCTAAAACTCGAAACATAAACTATATTTTCTTCTCATATTGTTGACTGCTAAAAGGTTATTTAAAATTTCCGCTTATCTATTATAATAGGCATACTTATAAAATCGTTTCAAAAAATGTAATCGAATATTTGAAATTTATTGTAAAAATCATGCAGACTTTCAGGTCTAGGACATTGGACAGAATTTGCTTGCAACGATTTTAATCTTGTAAAGTGGATGCTAACTTTTGTTGACCATTTCTATTTGTAATAAATCGGATGTTAGTATAATATACTTCATAATACATAATAAATTCGACATAATTTATAAGTAACAAAATAATATATTAAAATAGTAGTAAATTTATATTGAATGATCCTACTCACCAGATTCACAAACAAGCAGATATTTTTCGACAATTTGTTACATTCATCTAATTATGATAAACGCTATCTCTTCAATTCAATCACTTTCGTTGTAACCTTTCTTATCACTTATCATACACTATCATGCATAGTTATTTATATGTTTCAAATATTATAAATATCTAACACTGATTTTAGAAATTTGCCAAATTTACTTCTCCATGTCACTGTTATTTGTATTAGCCATTTTCCCTTCACCATACTACTTAATCCCAAATCGAAACGTAAACGTAAATGGAAATAACCTTACCACAGATATCTGAATTTGTTTTTCCAGATTGGTAGACTACTCTACTTTACGCGTAAACCGGCATCAAATTAAAAACAATTAAATCGAAGATGGCTGAATTTGATTAAAGAAAACTAATAATATAATGTTACTAAAAAAGCAATTAAAACATTTTATCTATCTTCACCAACTTTCGTTTATGGGATCGGCAGAAAATTTGTCTAACCCAAACATTTTCTCGAAACATTACATAGATCATAGTTCAGTAAAATTGTCTCTTAAAAATTTCGTGTCCCTAAAAGTAAATTTTCCAATTTACGTCATTTGTGTAAAATTTATTTTTGTTGTTCGGACATTATCAATAGAGCTTGCCAATCTAGATAAACATAAGATAGTTCTCTTCCTTTCATTCTCGTTGACAGTCAAGCTCGACCAAACAGCGGACATAGCGACCAGTCCTCTCCCCATCCTCCCAACACCACCGAATCTTCTCTCATTGATTCAGCCGCCGCAAGAGTAGGAGGAAATAACCAATTATCCCGCTCCCGTGTGGGCCGTTCCTCCTTACGCCGACCAACTGCCATAACTAGTGGAGGAACTACAGCCCAGCCTCCCCAAACCTCCAGCTCCACGTCTAATTCACCGAGTTTAGAGCGACGGAGCAAGCACCCAAGTGGAGGGGCTGGGTCTCACATCTCGCATTATCAGCAGGTCATGTCATCGACATCGTTGGAAGACCTGGACTTGAGCATATGTGAAGACAGGCAGCGAGTTTACCGCGAGTATGCTGAAAATCGTCTCAAGCGATTCACTGTCAAGAAAATTACTAACAACCTCTATCGTCTTATTGAACATGTCATGCCTAAGGCGTATATGTCGCTGTCACGTTACAACAAGCCTGTGAGTGTCAATTACTTTATTACAAATAAATAGCTTCTCTGTAACTAACTTTTATTTGTATCCCAAAATGCAATATGTTAATGTAAAAAATATCAATTGCACACGTTTATTATAATTATTTTAATCTTTTAACGGTGTCCAAATCATGACAAAATAAATGTTTTAAATTTATGCTTTAGGCTTCCAAAATGCTATAGGCTTGCATTTCGAAATTTCTTCGAATTGCAATGATATTCTTTAATATTAAATATACTACATTACTGTACGCCATCTTAGACTTTTAAATTTTCATTATATTGATCAAGAACTTTGAGAACCTTCATGAAAATAGTCTGATGGATTTGTATGTCTCGCCTTCTAAGTTCCATCTAATGTGCAACAAACTACAAACGTGGCTGTCACCCTTTAATTTCCTAAACCTATCAAATCATTTCTACTGATACACTTAATTATAATTTGTTTTTTCGTTTTGTTTTACTTCAGTAATTGGTTATTCTACATTAATTGTTGTAGTGTTCAATTCCTTCGGCAAATTTTGCAAATTTTTATCTTTCTTGATAATTTTTATTTTGGGATTCGATTTTTCTTGGGTATGGCTGTTTTAGCAGTTTATGTTTATATTTAGTTAACTGAATATTCGATATTTCATTGGCAATTTTGGATTACAAAAACTCATTCATTTTGAAACAGACTCTTAAAAGTCTACACTATTAAAATACATGTTTAAAATTGTGAAATATACAGATTCGTTGTTTTTGCTTTAGACTATTTTACTGATCATACATATATTAAACACAACAGTTAGTTATAAAATAGTTGCATAATTTCTCTATTTATTTCGTTGTGGTACAACCCTTTCATTAATCTTTTAAAAATATATTTAACATTCATATTTATTATAAAGTACATAAATATATACATATTATAATTAGATAGAGTATAAAAATATAACAGAACATTGTCAAAATCGTTTTTACTAGTTGAAAAAGACTATTCCTATTTTCAATTAAGGAAGCTTTCAACATTGAATCTTTCTTTGATGTTTAAATACCATGCAAGTACAAAAACAAGGCTAGACTTATGCATTTTGAAATATATTTTCTAGAAAGTATTGTTTTTACTCCCTTTCCTATATCATTAGCTCTGGAAAAGACCGTATATACATATGTACCACTATGAGATAGTTCTATAACCCCTGTCCTCCCAACAGACAGGGGAATCTCTTTCCTCAGCCCATTCAACAACTACTTACGCGGACACCCTCCGTCGGCCACAGCCTCTCAAACAGACTGCCCAACACCACCAATTGCAACACATTACGAGTGTGAGTGGTGTTGAGGGTGGCCGGCAGCATCACACGACCCCCGGTGGTAACTCGAGACATGAACCGAACTTCCTATTGGCTGGTCTGACTGATTCTGCGCCTGTAGAGGGTGATGGTGTCTCGGATGATGAAGATGAGGACGAGGAGAGAGGTGCTTCCGAACAAACTGCCATCAACCGAAACCTTCCTTTCACAGTAAAATTCTTCCCAGTTTATTGTTTTTTTAACATTGTGACTTATCCACAAAATTTATCTCACATGATATCATGTATTAACTAGAATGACAATTTAACATTTCACCATTATATTTATTGGATGACACCAATGGTTTGTTTGATCAATTGATAGCAATATTCGCTGAAAAGCTATTTATTACAATCTAAGGCAATAAATAAGTGGTAGTAGTAAATTCTTAATTGAAAAATGTTCCTAAATGTAAGTATATTTGCTTGATACATTTATCAAGATTATAATAATAAACTTTTGTATGTAATGTATTCTTGAATCAAAAGTCATTTTTCAATAACTACTTTATAACAGGCATTTAGAGGACCAGGAATAAAAAGTCTACTATTTATTCCTAGTCACTATCGATATATTTTTAAAATATTGGGCAGTATGCATAAAGTTTAGCAAATGCTTAAAGTTTAAGCATTTAGTAAAAGTAAAAGGGTAAAGCTTTTGCTACTAGACAAAGCAAAAGGTCGTGTGTAGAAAAAGCAATTGCTTCAATATTTATGCATAATCTTTTGCTTTTACTAATAACTTTTCCTAATAGTTTTAGCAAAAGCTATTTTAAAATGAATAGATATTTGAGTTTATCTCATAGAGATAAACTACTATTATACATATAGTGGCATTCCGATCGATCAATTCTCTTTACTTTCAAAATTTAATCAATCTCTATGTCAGTGTTATTTTTTCATAGAGAAAGAGAGTTTGAATTTCAAACTTCAGACTTCAAAGAGTTTCATAGAGTTTGAATTTTCTAGTAGCTGTAATTTTGAAATAAAATTCAACATAAAATTTTGTTCTAGCTACCGTAAAATCCTAATACATAAATATGAGTTCGTCAAGCAGTGATTCCGAAACTGAAAATAACACTGAAGATCAACAGCTTGGTTTTGTTACTTTGCTTTCGGAACACCCGATTTTACTAGAAAAAAGTCAAAAGCCAGATATAAAAATAAAAAAAGCAAATTCTCTTTCTCAATTTGTCGCAGATCTTGAGTTGAATTTGGGGAAGAAAATGAACAAAGATGCTGTACTGAAAAAAATTTCAAATATGAAAAAAACAATAAAAGAAAAAACAGATAAAAAGAAAACGGGAAATAAAAAAATATGTTTAAAGGCATGGGAAAAAAAGCTTTATGAAATCCTGCAGGGTGACATAAACCCCGTGTTTTCTAAAACCCCGGCACCAATGACAGCAGGTTTCGCTACGTCCACTCCACATCAAAATGAGGAAAGTAAGCTGTGTTCTTCTTCCAAAAACACCTCATTTACATCAAAAGTTATCCGGAAGTCACGACTCCCAGGAGAAACGAGTGAAACTCTTAGCTGGTCAACATCTGAGTTACAGAGGCAAGTTTTACTTGAACAGCTACATTATTACCGCGAAAAAAAGAAAAAATTATCAAATTCACCTGTGTCATTTCTCTCTGATTTGAATGATGTTGATGATATGGTGACAGACAATTTTAATTAATTTGGTTGCTACTGAAACTAGTATAACTGTAATCTCAATTATATTTGTATCTTTGATAATTATTGTACTGTTTGTAAATTACAATTGGTTTTGTTTTGCGTTTAAATTATAAGCTATATACTATTGGTATATTTATAACCTGTATTTACATTTTAAATTTTTTATATACAATAATAAATATATATTTAATATAAATTTAATATTCCTAAATATTGATTATTTTAAACAGCGAAGATAGAAATATTTACCAGAGGATAATTACTGCTATTTGAACAG
>JAYRBW010048326.1:0-11302 GCA_036023295.1 Invenusta paracnida
TCTGAATATTTAAACAAACATATTTACGCTTTTTTGACCGAGTGAACTCTCTTGGTATTATTACTCTATGATTTAGATCTTCTGAAAATATTTTAACTCCTTACAATTTGATAAAAGTATGATAAAACTGAAATAGCCTTTTTACAAAAAAATGCACAGTAACATTTAAATGACATATTTGAAATTATAAAACAAATAAACACTTGCTCTATATTCTTTGATATTACCTAAGTACCTTTCAGATATACTACACATATTTATGCTTCGACAATTCCATTGAAACATAGAAGATGATTGTATGATATGGTGGCCGAGAGGTGTCAAAATATAAATACGTGTTTTTAACACCAATCTATCACAATTAAGCTGCTTCTGAATATAATAAGCAGTATAAGTCACTTCTTTTCATAAGAAGATATTTCTTTGCTATAAAGAATTAACTTCTTTAAACAAAAAGCTGCTTCTTTACTAAAGGATTAACATATTTGTACAAGAAGTGACTTTTATTGTATATTATATTAAAAAGTAGCTCAATTGGAATTAATTGGTGATAAAACATGTAGTTATATTTTAACACTTCTTGGCCACCATAATCTTATTTAAGCGTAAAGTTAAAGTTGATTGCACCTTATTAGAGAATCGCCCACGTAGCCCAGGATCACCCTTAGGGCCTAGCGCTCCCCTCTCTCCTGGCTCGCCCTTCACTCCGTAGAATCCAGTTCGCCCAGGTAAGCCCCGAGCTCCGGGGACAATGTCTGCTCTGTCACCCAAAGCTCCCGGCTTGCCCTGTTTGCCAGAGAGGCCCCGGATTCCCTTTTCTCCTAAATCACCATTGCCGCCTCCAAAACCTAATTGGCCCTTGTAGGCATCGCCTTCCTGACCTGATAAACCGTCAGGGCCCTGATCACCCTTCCCGCCCCACTTTCCGTTGATGCCTAAACGAGAAAGAGAAAATGGAACACATGCAAGTAATCGATATGTTTTATTTTCAAATTATAAAAAGGTTTTTTTATTTACGAAATATAAAAAAACTTAAATACAATTTATTGCATTTCCATAAATATAACTTTAACAAATTCTTTTAAAATGAAAGTGCATTAATTATTTTCATTTTTTATTTTTCACTAATAATCTTATGAAGAAATGAAAACCTGCATAAACTGTATCAATTGAATATTGAATAATGTTGTCATTTTATTTTATTGCTTAACTCTTTAAATACGCAAATTTACTTAATTATTTAACTTTCTATGTTTAAACGCAGCAGCAAAACTGATCTCCAGTGCATACCTATATTGATAATATCACTGTATTAAGAAAAAGTTACGCGTGTTTTATATTTTTATCTGTTTAATAAGAACTTGTATTGGCATAAACTGGCTTTCATGTAATCATGTGATTCATATTATATTCTGCTTCTAATATTGTTGATAAGCAATATACTTTTGAACTATTTCCATTTCTCTATTTGCATTGAGCTGATACGCAGTTTACCTATCAAGGTTATCTGGAACTTGAAAATTAAATAATTAAAGTATGTAGTATGTCTGATTTGTAAAACACACGACAACATTTTCTAAGTTTGTCACTATCCTCTCACCAATCTGCCCGACGGAGCCCTGTTGTCCCTTTCTTCCTACAGAGCCAAAATCGCCCTTATCGCCAGCTACGCCCCAGGTTCCCATATCGCCAGAAAGTCCGTAAGATCCTGCATAGCCCTGTGGACCACGGGTTCCCTTATAGCCTGTAACACACAACATGCAGAATAAATTACAATAACACAGAAATACATATACATAGGTATGTTATCAACTATAAGGACATATTGATATGATAGCCATGTTTGAAATTGAAAAATTCTTTTATTTTATTTTAAATATAATTATGAATTTATTATTAGTAAAGTATTCTTAATAACATTTTCAAAAACTAAGGTATTATTAAATATGTCACATTTTATTAGTATAACATTTCTTAGTTGATTTAGTATGTAGTAATAGGTATGAATGAGTATTATGGAATAATTAAATATGTTTAAAACTTCTCACAACTAAATATGAGAAAGTAGAATGAAACGGAGATCTTACCTGCACCAGCCAGATTTCCATTCCGCCCAGGTAGGCCCCTCTCTCCACTGGTACCTCTGAAGCCCTCTCGGCCCCTGCGTCCGGCATCTCCCGAATATCCTTTGTCGCCGACCTTTCCCCGCTTCATACACCGGCCACGGAATCCCGCCAAACCCAAACTTCCATATTCACCTGTTGGGAGGAAGGAATGGGATGTAACTGTAGGTATACCTATCTCAAATTACGAATCACTAAGAAGAGGATTTACAGTGATGTCTAGATACTTTAAGACCGTTAATCGGAAAGTTAGACGCTATACTTCAAAAAATGACACCGATTATTTATATCAGTTGTTTTGTTTCGAGTATATAGACGACTAATACTCGACTATTAGGCAATTAATAATAATAGAAGGAGTATAATATATTAATAATAAATAAGTTAATAGGAAATCGAAATGAATTTGTGCATAGTCATGTTTTGCAATCATTTGTGGTCCTTTTTTAACGACTGTGAAAATGGACTTAAAACTTCGACAATTCATACCATAAGTTTATTTTTAAATTCTGAATTATTAAGCTAGCTATTATTTGTTTTCAATGTATTTTTGTTTTTTGTGTATATAATATTTTTTACAGTTTTATTATAAAGACTATGCATACATTGACAGAATTATATTATTATCAGAATATATATTTCCTCTAACCCGTGTAAGACTGATATACTAAGCCCGATTATTTTTAGATATTTGTATTTAATTTATTATTATAAATAAATTTCTAAAATAAGTTGACTATTATTATTATTATTATTATGTTGCTTAATTGTAATTATAACGAATTTTAATAGCCGTCTTACAAATTTTTGAAAAGCATGTACCATTTTAAAATCTAACATCTTAAAATATTTATTCTCAAAGATTTCGGACAGTTCGAGTATCTAGAATATCTCTTTATTATAGTAGTCCTTGATTTAACATATTATTATTACTAATAAAATCAGCAATTCTATTCCCTTTTCTTAAATAAGACAACTACTTCCTATCGAGTGTAAGTGACTGACCTTGTGTCCCCTGGTTTCCTTTGTCCCCAGGGCTACCAACCATGCCGAAAGCACTCCGGTCTCCCTTAATTCCTTTTCGACCCTCATCTCCATTTTGTCCGACAGCACCATCATAGCCATCGGTACCAGCGTAACCTGAAGAGAACATAATTGGAGTGGAGAAGATTAGGGATGGACGTAAACAAACAGATAGATTCTATCAAAATTGTGCGAATTATTAATTTTTCATCTTTTGTTTAAACTGTAATAGACCAGTTTTCAAGTGATAAAACAATTTAATGAAACATGGTATATTTTCACTTTAAGAAATCAATTATGAAAGGATACTAAAATTGCAGTGCTAATAACGGACTATATAGCCAATAGTAGGAGAAAGAATAACAAATATAAATTCTAAAAATATACCTGCTCAATTTGTACATTCTATTTCACTCTGGTGATACTTGTTGAGAGGAATTCGAAAGGTCTTGTATTACAAGAAATGATTTATTATTAACTTTTCAAACTTATTATTTTTTAAAGGGAACAATTGTTTAGACAAATAATTACAAAACAGTTTTAATATCATGTTTAATAATATAATTTAGACATATATATATGTAAATATATAAATAGTTTTAGTTATTATTTTGAAATGTTTAATTCATACTTTAAATAATTTATTGTTTTAGTGTTATGAAATAGTACGAAAACGAAAGTGCGAAATGAAAGAGTGTCTAGAACAATGAAAACGAATCCACATTACGTTTTTCTCAAACTATCATAGTACTGTACTTAACCAGAAATGGAGGATTACACATCATATTATCTAATTAATTGTAAAAAGTGTAGCTATCACTATTACTTGTATAAATAACTGGTATGCGTTAATATTTAGAACATGATACGATAATTGAATGATTTCTTTAATAAAAAGCGGCCGCAAAACTGATTACGAACTTATTATAACTATTTACCTGTTTAATTTTAATAATTGCACATTGAAAGTTTGTTTGAAAATGTATATCTATATTGTTACTGATTTGTAGATACTCCGAGTATATTGTCATATTATTGTTGTAATATTATACTATAATTTATTTAACGAATATCGTTGTAAACTGCAGCCAGCATTTTTATCTGAGAGCCATATTGCGTTATCATCCTATAGTTCATGCGATCATTGGTGTAACTGTAGATAGTGTAAATACTTATATTACAAACAAAGTGTTTATAATATTGAAAACGGAAGAGAAAACGAAAAGTCTAAAGGTGCGTGTACACTACACAGTTTTCTGTCGCGAGTTTTTCCAACGACAAATAGGAGTCTTTAAAATTATGATTGGCTAACTATTGGCCATCTTGTCTTCTCGAGTTCTTTGCTATTGTAACGAGATCATGCACAATCTATATC
Organism: Invenusta paracnida; assembly: GCA_036023295.1. Taxonomy (NCBI): domain Eukaryota; kingdom Metazoa; phylum Platyhelminthes; order Proseriata; family Coelogynoporidae; genus Invenusta; species Invenusta paracnida. The sequence continues at coordinate 4,522 of JAYRBW010048326.1, forward strand.
GAATATGTTAATTTTCATGTTAGTACCTCATCTATCTAAATGAAGGATAGATTCTTACCCTGTACTGCTTTATAAAAAGTCGAGAATCTTTTCATCTTCTTTTTATATATATTTTAACGTCAATCAATTATACATTTAAATAGAAGAGAAGAACAGTGCTGTGCATATTCAAATGTAAATTAAAACTTATATTTTGAATGCAGATGAGGTTGCAAGGGAGACACTATAGTTACAAATCTCGATGAAACGATTTGAATAATGAAAAGAAGATATATATCAGAACACAGAGTGAGTTCTGTTTCGAATGTCACTGTTTGACATGAGGAGCTATATTTACTAATTGAAATATTACCTTTTCTGCCGACGGCACCAAATTGTCCAAATCTACCCATTTCACCCTTGAATCCACCAATTCCCTTTGCGCCTTTGAAACCCTTGTCTCCTTTGTATCCAACTGCTTGATTGGCATCAAAACCTCTTCGACCCTTGAATCCTGTAAGAATATAATAATAATAAAATATAAAACAATATTTTTAAGGATGCAAGACAATAATATGAGATTAAAATGGAATAGACAATGGCATATACCTACCATGCGAACAAATCAGCTTAATGTATAGCAATAATTTTATACAAAAATTTAGCACATGTTAAAGATGTCAGTATAATTCCTATACATGATTGTTATTAAAAAAAAAGTTAAATTGGAATCAATAATTCATTTTAAAAATGCTGTTTTGTTAAACGAAACATTAACTTTAACTTTAACAATTATATTAATTATTGTAAGGAAATAAACAAATAAATCTTATTCAATTTGCTGACAGAGATTGGATCATTAAACGAAAACAATTTAAATTTGGTTCCACCTCTCTTTCATGGAGGAATTACTTAAGTTATTCTGTATTTTCATATATTTTTGTTTGTTTATATAATGAGTTAATGTTGTTTCCTTGCTTATTGGAATCCAGCAAATGACTATTTTAATATAGAATGCATTTTATGTAAGAGTAAGAGTGAGATAACGAACCATTCTCTCCACTGAATCCCCGTTTTCCAGCGTCTCCAAGACCTCCACGATCTCCCCGAAAGCCCTTGATACCAGGATCTCCTCTGAACCCGTAGACTCCGCTTCGTCCTTTATATCAGTCACGCACATACATAGAAGTAAAGAAAAGATAAATAAGTAGATATATAAGTAAAAATTGAAAATGAAATAAGATTTACTAGTTATCGTTATTTTTATTTTACTAAATTTAATCGATTGATCTAAAATATGATTTATTAACAACGATATATTTAATTTGCGAATACTCACCTATAATCGTGTTTAATCTTTACTGGTATTCAGTAGATCATTTACCAGTAAACGTATTCTTATTAGAATGGTAAAATCACACTGAAAAAATTAAACTGTTAGACGTGTGTTGCTCTCGACCTCCTTAACGTAGATTTTTGACCCACACTTAAATAATTATAATGATTACCGCAGGTCGCACTAAGTGTATATTCACACATGAAGGAAACGTCGAGTATATTGAGAATATTTGTCTATCGTATATGTTGTAAACGCTATTGTTTAAACACAATGAATTTAAGTTAACAATAAAGTACAAACAAATTCATTATTCCTGTCTGTTACTCTGTCTGCAGCTTACCCTGTTTTCCTTTATCTCCAAGTCCCAGAGAATATCCAGTGTTGCCTTTGATACCAACAATTCCTCGTAAACCAGGTTTTCCAGTGAATCCTAAAGTTCAAAAAGATAAATTATAAATGATATCTCAAACATAAGAAAACATAATAATCGCTTTTTATAACAGAAGTCATCTCGTCAAAATAAAATAAAATAAAGAGTACTCTAATATGTATATATACGTATTTTTTAATATAAAATGCATCGCTACATATAGTCATATTTATTTCAGTTAACAAAACTTTTTCTAGACGATATCGGATATGCTTACCCTTATTGCCAACTTCCCCAGCTGCTCCTGGTCGCCCTAAATCTCCTTCAGCACCTGGGTTGCCCTTTTCTCCTGTGTCGCCTGGAAAATAAAATAGAAGAACAGTTTAGTGTCTTATTAAATATAATATGCAAAGAAACCGAAACATTCTTTTAAAGTGGCTCTGTTTATTCTGACTTATTTTAGAGACTCAAGGATTTGTTACATTTCTACTATGAAAAGAGATGTACCTTCCAGCTAGCTGGGCCAATCAGACTACCGACCAATATTATTTTATTTTATTCTATTCCCAATCTGGATAAAATCCTACACAGGTGTATTTATCTTTTGTCATCGATGCATTATGGAGATAAATGTCGACAAATTTCAAATATAAAAGGGGTGTCTCTCATTATTTTGAAGCTTCAAAAGCTGTTGGGACTTTACACATCCTTTTTTCCAAAAATATTCATAACGTTTTAATTACTAGATACAAAAACTTTCTATCCGAACCACAGAATTTTGTACTTTACAAGGATCAAGAAACACCAGATCTATACTCACTTCAGAAGTTCCAAAAGGGAAATTCCACACCTTTTTCTTTCTTGATATCATAGTTAACTATACTCAAAATTGAATTGGTCCGATCACGTTATTTCATCTGAACCTTAGAAATGTTGTATATGCTTTTACCCAAAATAATTTGGACTCCAGCTCCCAATACTATGTGGACACACATCCGACGAATTTTAATGTTGAACAGCCATTCTTAAAGTTAAATTATAATTGTAATTCATGTATACGTACAATTTTGGAAAAGTGACATTTTCTCTATAATTAATTATTATAAATTTTTATTACTCAGTAATCCCACTTAAAAATTGTTCTTCTTTTCAAACATCTATATCATACATATTCATTATTATTCCTATTTTATTTATTAATAAAAGCGTAATGGTTAATATTTTTTGTAATTGGATATAACTGATTAGTGTTACGAAATCGTATGTGTAAACTAGAAGTGATATATATATAAATACAAGTCTTATAGAGAAAAGTCTACTAATCTAGCATAAACGGATATCTAAAAATTACGTATATAATTATGTATAAGCCAACTTTATTTTTTAGAACAATTTTTCGTATGCAGCTTATATATTGAATTACAGCTAACATTTAATAGAATATAAAATACCATACTTTTGGTTATGAATATAGTTTATGCTGCTAAGATCGGAATGAATTTGACTACATTACCAGAGATACTATAGCCATTTTAAACGATTTTTTAAAATTATTTAAAACAAATTTTGTTCGGCTCTCAGAAAACTTGTCTTTGAAATACAGTAAATGTTAAATGCATGTCACTATATTTCCTACAAATTTGATATTAATATTGCTTGATTCATAATATACATAATAAGATTTTGCATATTTATCTGCAAATATACCGTGAAACAGAAAGCTTCATTGAGCTATTATAACGTGGTGCATTCTCACCATAATTGTTGTATTCTTCGACATTCTTGCAGTCGCCGGAATTCCCCTTGAGTCCGTTGTCACCCGGTCTGCCTCGGTCTCCTTCATATCCATCATTACCCTTGAATCCCTTAATCGATGTTCCCGATCGACCAAAGTCTCCGCGATCACCGAACTGACCGGGATAACCCTTGTCACCCATAGCTGCTTGTAGTGCATCGCGACCCTGAAGTAATAGTTTAGTGTAAATATTTAACTATGTTTTAGATCTATCGAAATAGACTTAATTATTTGGGGACACAGTCATAAGTCTCAACGATACTTTTTAAAAATTTATTTACTATTAATAAAGGTGTTAGAATGTATGAAATGTTCCAGGAAACATCCACATTTCTGTATTTTGTATACTACCAGGAATTTATTGTAATTTTTACATAAAGGAGATAGGACTGCTTTGCTTCATAGATGAGATAACATTCATGCACAATTCCCATAAAATGCTTCAATAATAGAACATTATATATATGCAATAATTTGTCTTCAAATACAATTCAAGAGTTTTCGGTTTTCACTTTCGCAGAAGCTGTACATATAATACAACAAATAAACAATTTACTAGAGGAAATTCTGAATGATAACAAGAATCTATCTGTTAATATTTGATTAAATGCTTAATTTTAAAATTTTCCTTTTTATATACTGTTCCACGAAATCATGTGGTTTGATTATGTTTCCAAGGAGTATTTAATTATTCGTTACATTTACACGAAAGAGCTAAAAAAGTAAAAATAATTTAAATTGTAACAATTCAGCTCAAAGTAAAACTTTTTGGAGGAGAGATATAAAAAAGAAGTACGATTGTAAAACCTACCGGAAATCCCTTGCCACCATAGACTCCATACTGCCCAGTGATTCCACGCTCGCCGGAATCACCTTGACCTCCCTTCCAACCTTTTTGACCGGCAGTTCCTTTGTCGCCCTTCTCAACTGGAATATTGAACGAGAGATTTGATTTATTGGATAAAAACTTCTTATAGTTACTTATTTAACTTGTTAGATATTTGTATTCTAAAATTTGATGGATAAATAAATCAAATTGAAAAAAGAAATATTACTATCTTGTCTTTCAACATTATATTGTTCATTCATAAGGATTCATTTAGGAGTTTAGCGCATTTTTAGCATACTGGTAGGGAACTCTTAACATACATTAAGGGATTCATTTAGAGTTTAGAACATTTTTACCATACCGATAGGGAACTCTTAACATACATTAAGGGAATAATTTATGAGTTTAGCGTATTTTTAGCATTCAAATAGGGAATCATTTAGGACTTTAGTTATATAATTTAGCAATTTATTCATCTTCTCAAAATACAGTTATATATATAGCTATACTACTGAAATTTAAGACAAGTAGTATTTATGTAACCTATGTAAAATTGTTGCGTGATTATGGTTTGCCTCTGATTAACTTTTTACAACCCAATAGAAAAATATTAAATATGGGTGTTCCAGTAAGTTTTCCCCTTAAATATGATTTAATACTGGTACATAATTCCACGTTCAATTAAAATATTTTTGCGTATTTAATAATGTCATGATACATATTATCAAATTTGAAATTCCCTCGCAATTGGAATGAAGCGCCAAAAATTTTACGTTACTTAGGAGACGAATCGTTTTTTATATCCAGTGCACTTTTGAATTTGAATTTGGCGCCACATAATCCCACGCATTTTAAAATTTAAATTTGGCGTAAACATATTTGTTTAAATAGACAGAAAGACACACGCGTTCCTTTTGATACTCTTGGAGCCGTTTCATTGGTTAGAGTCGTGCTCAATTCTGATTGAAGTGCACCTCACCCAAAGTGCACCGCACCCAAAGACTCCAAGTGCACCGCACCCAAAGTGCACCTCAGCCCCCCCCCGTGGGTTATGTGAGTGCACTTAAGCACCACTCAGTCAAAGTGCACCTGAGCACCACTCAGTCAAAGGGCACCTGAACACCACTCAGTAGGGTGGTTTCGTGCTACCCCTACCCTACTACTTCAGTAGCAGAATAACTTTCCACAACGCTTCAAGCAAACAAATTTTCGCCGAAAACGCATTTAAGGCTGCTAATGTATACTCATCGTATGTGGAATGTAATCGTTCAGATAATAATTTCAATTTCTTCTACGTTAAGGTTCTAAAAGATTCTGCCATTTTATCTGATCCACCTGCCCTTCGTCGCAAAAAGAAAATTCCTGCTCGACTTAACGATGGTGCAGAAAACCACGAACACACAGAAGTAGAAACCTATTATCGCCAACAGTATTATAAAGTTATGGACTCAGCCAAAAGAGAGGTCCTCTGACGTTTTAATCAAAAGATTTTTTCCGTGGTCAGAGATATTGAAACACTCCTTATTAATGCTGCAAAGGGTGTCTTCGTGGATATTCCCAAATCAGTTAGGGATACATATGCAGGAGATTTGGACTTCGGCAAATTCTCCATTCAGTCAAAAATGCTTCCAGATTTATTTAATGAAAAATTGAAAATAGTAGCTAAAGTTCAGACTATTTGTGATGTTCCGAACGAGCAATTTGAGAGTAAAGTTTTACTCGGTGAAATACACACTCTGTGGAAGATTTATCTCACTATTCCTGCCACGACAGCAACTGCTGAAACCATTGCTATGGGTGAAGCTACCAAATGGCTCAGAAATAATCACAACTGGAATAAAGCAAACATTCTTACTGACAGTAGGTCTCTTACCAACAATCTAGAAAATGGTGGAACTAACATCGAGACTAGACAAATATGTAGCGATCTGAACAACATCAAACAGAATAACAAAGAAGTTAATAGAATTTGGGTTTCTGGTCACTGTCAACTAGAAGAGAACGAACTGGCCCATGGTAAAGCCAAGGAAGGTTGTCAACTGGATCAAAAAGATGTCCCCATCCACCAATCTACTGCTAATGCTATCATAAAAAAACATCTACTCAAAAGAAACAATATTAGCCATGAGCGTACCAGAAACACTTACACCAACAAGATCAACAGAGGCAGAGAAGAAAAGCTCAACGAAAATGATCAAGTCAACATGGCTAGATTCAGGACCGGACATCACACTGCGCTCAGAAAATGGCAAAAAATGATTGAAACCATTGATAGATGATGTAAACTGCAGATTCTGAGGAGAGGTGGAAGAAAACAATGTCCATCTCTGGACCAAATGCCCGGCCTTCGAAATGAGTCGTATGGAGAATAACGTAGGAAGACAGATGAACGAGCTAACCGATACAAAGGAAGGGGTGGTAGCGCTTCTGAGGTATATCCTGAGGAGCCTGAGTTGACTACAACAAAAA
>JAYRBW010048337.1:0-32149 GCA_036023295.1 Invenusta paracnida
TTCATAACTATAGTACACTCCTAAAGTAGATTTCAAAGGGGGGAGGGGGGCCAAATCGAAATGTATAACAAAAGTTTAAGAGAAGGTTTATGGTAGCCATTTTTTTACAGTTTAAAGACTAAAACTTCAAAACGAAATATTATTATAAACTAAATATAACATATAATATTATCCTGAATTTCCTTATCATGTAGAATTTTAAAGCAGAATTCTATATTAATTAGTATTTTAGTTATAGCCCTTTAAAGTTAGGTGTAAGTATTTCCAAATTGGCCTCACCTCACACTACCTTAAATTATATTTTATTCACATAAATATATATGGCTTGGTAGCACTGGAAGTGGGGAGGGGGTGGGGGCTCAAATATATTTTAGTCCACCCAATAATAACTGTATTCTGAATTTTCTAGTTTCCTCATGTCTTTATTTCAATGCTTAAAATTATTTTTTCTTCATATTCAAGGATTTTCTCATATAATATTTAATGTGGATTTTTACAAGGCTCTGGAGCCCAACCATGAAGCCTAAATATGGCCTAGAGTATATGCTCTTCTGAACAAATTTCTTCAACAAAATTTCAATACGATTTAAACACTTTTAAAAATTGTTTTAAATTAATTTGTTTATTTATACTTGTTTACACTCTAGTTTCGATTTCAGGTAAACATGAAAGGTAAATATTTGCATACTATAATAGTTTTATTATTTTTTTGTGTAAATGTCTAGTGTAGTATTATGTATTATACATCAAAATTTTTGTACATATGTAACAGTTATTATAAGCTATAAAACAAAAAATAAGCATAAAATTAAATTCCATGCTACTATACATTAAAAAATGACAGTTTTTTGCTAAATTTAACAGAAAACAGTTACTTTCCTTTTTTTGCTTTTTGCCTTCACCTAAAGACCTCCATACCCAATTTTTTCATGCACAACTAATTTTTAATTTTTCAGCAAATGGCGCATTTTATTTTCTCCTAGGATGCACCGTTTAATCTGCAGAGTAGTATCATTTAAAAAAACTTTAAAAAAATCCCAGAAATAGTAAATCTCTGAACTGGTGAAGGCATTGAATAATTAGTATACACAGAGGTTGGTCTTTATGTCTATTGCTATGTTTTTGCATAAATGGTTTTGCATAAATGACTAGGACACTTAAAAAATCGCCATATTAAATCAGTGCTATAATATTTTCCAGCATAATGAGTAATAAAGGTGTTTGTTGCACCACTTTTGCATGCTCTAAACACTGAGGTGTAATAAACAAAATATTTGTAATAATCAAAAAAATTTGGAACTGCATACATTCAATTGTTCAGAGATGAACCTCTGATGTGTACTAATTAATCTATGGGTGAAGGCTCATAAAAATAGGAAGGAAGCAGCTATAGGCATGAATTATATTATACATCATTTAGTAGTTTAATATGTATTTTTATTATTAACAACAGTTTATGTTTTATTTTATTTATCAGGTTAAATATGCAACCAAAAATAAACTCAAACAGGATATAGTACAACAACGATTAACATCATCTTTTCAAGTAACAAACACCATTTTGACCAATATTATCACCTCTACAGATTCCTCTATAAAAGAATCAAATAACAATTTTCCTCCACTACAGCATTGAGCAACAATGCTGCCTCTTTCTCAGACTCGACAGACAACCTTTCCACAACCACAGAGTTCACCAACAATGTTTTCTCTAAAGAGGAGTTGAGCAACAAGGCAATCGATGATAATGGGTGCCAGCCGAGCTGCTGTACAACAAATTCTCCATCTCTACCAACTTTTGCTGCTATAATCCAGTCTACCAAATTCTTGTATGAAAGTGATGGTAAAGTAATTACATGTTCATTTCAAACTTCTTGGTACCAAAAATGTCAATGGCTTCATTTGTGTGCCAGTTGTAAAAAGATGTTCTGTTTTTATTGCAAATATGCCACAGAGAAGAATCTTTCAATATTTAGCACAAAATCATTGACTGCATTCACTTCCTATGGTTTCAAAAATTGGAAGAAGTCCATTGAGCATTTCAAAGAACACAAAAATGCTGCAGGCACAGAGAAGCAGTCAAATTTTTCATGGTAACAGAAAAGCTCTCAATGTGCAAACCTTTAGTGACCAACATATTGCCAATCAAACAAGAAACCAAAAAAACTTTGTAAACAGTTAAAGGATATTCAATTTTTATTGTGCTAATTTCGAGCAGTTAGTAGTATACATTCGATCTGTATCTAATTCATATGAAGTCTATGAAGATCCTATCAGTCTCCTTCAACTTTCTAGTATGACAGCTGAGACCATTATTGTGTCTTTAAAAGACATTTTCATTTGGCTTAATTTGCCAATTAGTGATTGCCACAGACAAGGATATGATGGTGCAAGCAATTTATAATGGTGGATTAAAGGCATTGCTTAGGCTATCTAAAATGAGATTTCAAATGCTCTGTCCACTTAGCCCATTGCCTCATTCTGACACTTCAGGATGTGACATGGAAAAGCAAAGCTATTTGTGATGAACTAGATTTTGCAAGTGAGCTAATACAGCTTTTTAAGTAATCTCCAAAAGATAAGTTATTTTTGAAAATATTAAAAATAATGACTCTCCAAATATCAAACTACCTTGTCTGACACAGTGGACAGTGAGGAATGGATTGCATCTATTTTGGCTAATTATTCTGAAATTTGTACTGCTTTACAAGAAATTCAATCTACATCAAATGATGATTATTCCAGAAAAGCAGCAGGCTAGTTGGCACTAATGAGAAAGTTTCAAACATTCTTCAAACATTAAAACTTACCATAATGCTTCAAAGCAAATCAATTTCCACAGAAAATGCCTTTAAGGCTGCTAATGCATACATTGTGTATGTGGAATGTAATTGTTCAGATAATAATTTCAATTTCTTCTATGGTATGGTTCTAAAACATTCTGCTGATCTAACTGATCCATTGTCCTTTGTTGCAAAAAGAAAATTCCTGATTGACTTAATGATGGTGCAGAAAATCATGAACATACAGAAGTAGAATCATATTATCGCTAACAGTATTATGAAGTTATGGACTCGTCTGAGGACCTCTCCTCAGACATTTTAATCAAAAGAATTTTTCCATGGTAAGAGATATTGAAACACTCCTTATAAATGCTGCAAATGGTGTCTTCATGGATATTTCTAAATCAGTTAGGGATATATATGTAAGAGATTTTGACTTCAGAAAATCCTCTATTCAGTTAAAAATGCTTCCATATTTATTTAATCAAAAATCAAAAACAGTAACGAAAGTTTAGACTATTTGTGATGTTCTGAATGAACAATCTGTGAGTAAAGTTTTACTCAGTGAAATATATACTGTTGAAAATTAATCTCACCACTCCTGTAATGACAGAAACTGTTAAGCATAAGGTTTCTGTACTCAGATATCTAAAAACATATATAGAGTACATATTTCACAATAGTGACTTAATCACTGTATATTCTCCACATATTCAAAAATAAAATTGATTCATTGGACTTGGTGCATATTGCTTCTGAATTTTGTTCTCAAAATAAAAGTTATTAAAACTATTTTAGTGTGTTTTAACCATTATTATTCATTTTTCCTTTTATTTAGTTTCTCTAAACTCAATATCAGTGTAATTATACATTCCAGTTTAACTATTTTTTTATGTTATGCTTTAAACAGTTTAAATCATAATTATTTATCAACAATTTAATTACTTATATTCATTTTCTCCATATAGATATAATTACATGTACTTATATGTAAGATATGTTTAATTGATATAAATTTTGTATGATTTAGCCAAATATGTATTCATTCTCTTTTATAAAACATTAACTTGTTAAAACATTATAATTCAGTCTCTTGAAATAAATGAACGTATATAATATTTAGAATATGTAAAAAACTACAGTGAACCAATATATAGCTATATACATTAAGGATAATTAAATATTTTAAATATTTTTTTTTGGAAGAGGGTACTAATCAAACATATTTTGATTCTTTATGCCCCCCTAATATAGAATATTTTCAAGTGCCAATGTAACTATATTAACCTTTTAGCACAAAATGATTCACTTTAGGAACACCTCTTTGAAGGGCTCCTGTAAATTTATTTTTGCATATTGTGTTTAAATATTGCACAGGATTGTTTTTCAAAGAATGGCCAACAAGAAACTGTCAAACAAATTTTTTTTTGTAGAAAGTAGTTTTTGCCATATGTGGCAAAAATCGACAATTTTGCCATTTTTATAATTTTGGCTGCCATATTATTGGCAAATGAAAAATTTCCAAATCAGGCATGCCTATATTGTGAAAGAATTCAATTGTAACCGAGATGGCCATTGAAAAAAAAGTCAAGATTTTATATCAACTTTTCCAAAGTTGGTGTTCCCAAAGTGGAACATTCAGTGGAAATGATATGAAAAATATATCACATGTAATATATTTTGATGGATTTTTATTTTTGGTTCTATAAATGATTTTTTTGTTATTTACCAAACAAAAATAGACTATACTAACTATTTTCTTATAACTTAGCATCATAAATATATTATGCCCATAATTTGTCCAATAAATTACTAATAAGAAAACTATAAATGTTACAATAATTTTTTATATAAAACAAAAATTGTCCGATTTGCCATTCTTCATTATTACCTACGTAAAAAAATTATTTTCTTCTTGTAGGAATACACCAGAAGGAGATATAAATAATTTATTATTTATATATTACAAAAATATAACAGGCATACAAATGACAGCAATTTTATTTATGTACATAGCATAAATAAATACATATCTAAAGAGTAACACTACTGTTCTGGTTGCATACCTACCTAATTAACTTATTTTCACTTCCAATAACAAAGGCTGTCAGTCACTATATTCAATCCTGAGCAAGTGAGATAAAACAAATGGGTATATATTGCATCAACAGTGCACAGTATTGTCACACATGTCATTCTAGTTTGACAAAATGCCAAGATTCTTGACTTTGCAAGAGGCTGTGGATCAAATCATGGAATCCAACAGCAAGACTGATACTGAGACCTCTAAAGAACCTGCTGTTGTCATTGTTCCACCAGTTGACGACAATGTGGAGACAGAGGATGAGGAAGAACCTGCAACTGGTGAACATCCAAATGATGTTACAGGAATGCTCAAAGTTGTAGCAGCAGCCCAAGATGACGTCTCTGAAGTTCCTGATAAAGAAAGAAGATGGAAACAGCATGCCAGACTGAAGATGGGAAATAATGAGGCAACTTTCGAACCTTTACATGAACAACATCCACTCCTGGTTGATTGCAAATGTCTTGAAACCTTCTTCCTCTTCTTCGACAACAGGATGTTCAATCTCATCATGGAAGAGTCTACCAGGTAAGTGCACGAAATAAAGAACCTGCACACTTTCACCAAGTCAGCAACTGAGATGCACTGTTTCGCAAGAATTCTTCTCTACACTGGTTATGTGGTACTTCCCAGTGAGAGAAACTATTGGTCAATGCAAGAGGACTTCAGCTTTTCAATGTGCTTGAACTATATAACCCGAGATCATTTCCTTCTTCTAAAACGTGTCCTCCATTTTGCAGACAACAATAACCTCCCTGATGGCAAGATGGCCAAACTTCTCCCTCTCTCTAAAACCTCCTCAATAATAACTTAATGCAGTTTGGTGTATTCATCAAAAATGTCTCAATTGAGGAGTCCATGATTCCTTATTATGGCCTCCATTCATTGAAAATGTACATCAAAGGCAAGCCAATCCATTTCGGTTATAAACTCTGGTCAATGTGTTCTGTGGAAGGCTACCCATTCAAGACAGACATATACACTGGAAAGGCAGCATCTAATCAACCAAAACCTCTTCAACCCCTTGGAGAATGCATTGTCCAAAGCATGATGGTAGTGTGCAACAATCCTACAAGACACAACTATTATTTCGACAATTTTTTTACATGTGCCTTTCCTAGAATGCCTCAGTGACAAGAACATCCCCACCACAGGAACCATTACACGAAACAGGACTGGTGGATGTCCTCTGGTTGAAGATAAGAAGACAAAGAAGCACAATCATGTCCATTTCATCCAGATGTCTACTCAAAAAGTTGCTCTTGTCCAGTGGCATGACAATTGAACATCATAAATATCGCCTCAAACTTTGAGACCTTGCAACCTATAGCCTAATGTCAAAGATATTCAAAGACTGCCAAGGCTTGCATTCAACTCACCCAACCACGTGTCATCAACAGCTACAACCTGGCTTCGGTCATGAATAAATTTCAGTGTCCTCTCCTTGTTGAGCAACCGATAGCCTTCTAAAAAGCTATTTAATGAACAGGGTTCCGAAAGTGCAAAACAAAAATCGGGATTAGTAACCTACTGCCTGCCCGCCTGATAAGTGGTCAGGTATCCTGTGGGAGTAGGTCTTAGCCCAAGGAATGAGTTAAAGGTTGCAAAGTCTGGACATGTGTGTTACCCCCTATGGTGTCCAGAGAACATTAGCTATTCTACTGATAGTAGTATACTAATGACGAAAGCATACAAACACAGTGCACTGTAGGGCCCTAATTAATACAGTAATCTGAGCAACAACAACAACAACAACAACAAAGCAACCACACCATAATTATCAAGCATCTCACTATCCTTTACAATAGTATTACAATATATAAAGTTAATTAGATTTATTTTTGTTTTATTTATGTTTTATTTGTTAAAAAAAAGGCCAAGAACTTCACAATCACAAAAAAACTTGAATCAATATATTATTTTTAACTATTTATAAATATATTGATTTATTGTTTGTTTATTTACGATTTAGCATAAGATTTTACAGAAATTTGAATAAAATAATTTGGGATGCTAAAATATGGGATTGTCAACTAATAACAATACTAATTGACTGTCAATGACAGTGTATGCTATTTAATAATCTATGTCTATATGGCACAGACAGTGTCATACTACTAGTAGTACGACTCAGGTTTATTTTCCATGGATTTGTCACACATTAAAGATTGTTCCTGGCGGCCAGGAACAATCCTGCTGGAATCCTGCTCCTGCACTTACTCCTATCTATTTATATATAAATGTAAATTATCTGCTCCCAAGATCTTGTTCAAAAGTGATATAAAAAATAAACCTGCTATGAAATTGAAGTATGAATATGACTCTGAATAATACTCTATGAATAGATATTTTTTTTAAATTTGATATTATGCTAACTAAAAACAAGAATTGTTATTTGAAAATAGATTTTACTGTAGGATCTGGCAAATTTGAACTGATTTTTAAAAATGTTTTTGACTTTCCATCTATTTATTTTGAATAAAAAATAAAGTTGTAAATGTAAATGTAATAAAATTAAAGTCAAAGAAGACTTAATAATAAAATAATGTTTTTTAGTAACTAAATGTTACATTTCAAAATTTATATGTTAAAATACTTTTATTATTAAAACATGATAAAATCTATATTATTCAAAATTAAGGAATCTACCTAAAAAGTTTATAAATTAAATGTCAAACAAAATATCCTAAAAAGTGGAATAAATTTAAAATTGCCGGTATTTGTAATAACCATTTAAATAAAATATAATTATCTTTAAATTAAATGTTGCACATTTAATATACTGATGCAATCATCCATAGAAATGTAATATTTAGATATCAACGCGTTCAGCGTAATAAACCATCGAAATATAATTTAATAGAAGTAGTTAATTTAACATACATGAGGGGAATTTGCATGAACATGATATACAATTTAAATAATATTTTAGTAATTGGATCTAAAAATCTGGACAATTATATCTTCGATTTACTATATTATCAAATACAAATCTACAAATATATAGATTGATATATATTCATTGATTTTAAAATCAATATACAAAAACCATATATAATCATAGATGCTTGATACAATTCCATTGAAATATCTACAGAAATATCTATATTATACTTTGTATAAATGTAAACAATGAAATAATAGCGAAACATATAAAAGTTAATTTCGAGATACACTTTATATATATTAATATGCAATCAATTATATAGTATAATAATTTTGCATACAGATGTTTAAATTTGTAATTTTTAAATTATATTTAATTGATAATATATAATATGTAAGATCAAATAAGTTGTTGATCATATATACCTATATATTGGTATATATAGCTATATATATAGGTACTCGTATAACATTCTTGTAAAAGTAAAAATATCAATGTTTTTATATATTACAAACGGTTACTTACTATCTTAACTTAGCGTATATTACGAGCACATGATATATGATATAATTATGAATGGGTTGTATTAAATGAAATTATGTACATTGGTTTTTAATTTGTTTATTTTAATTTGTCATGAACAAAAACATAATTAATACGCAAAGGAAAATATAAAAATATGTTGCTTTATAACATACTTACTGCCATATTGTGGTGTCGCAAACATATGTCATTATTCATGTTATCACGTGTGCAAGCATATATTTGTTTCAGTCCCCTCGAGGAATCATTTTGAATATTTATTTCCAATATTATAATTGAATTATATAGTATAGTTAAATATTTATATTATTAACCATGTGTACTCTATGTTATTAACTATATTAACTAATATTATCTAAACATATTATACAGTTAAATAATGCGTAAAAAGTTTACCCAATCAAACTAAATCATATTGAATTATAATTTTGAGATAACAATTTAAGAATATACCTTATATATACATCTCAAATATTTTCTGACGAAAAATAGCTCTATTAAAGATTTAGAATATAAAATTAAATTATTCATTATATAATATTTCAAATGTTATTGATACTCTTGGAACTGTACGATACTTCTATTTCTTGTTATTGGTCGTATAATAAAAACTCATAAAATTTGACACACCTAGGTACTTTAACATTTTTATGTTTTCTAAAAATATCATCATACCTATCTGTATAACATTGTTGGAAGATTATATCCGTATTAAATAATATCTTAATGATATATAATCATTGTCTAGACTATGAGTATAGCAGTTATTTCGACGTTATACTAACCAGAAAAAACAGTGTGTTCACGAATTTTATACTAGCGAATTATACATACAGTTGAGCTATTAAAAATTGGTACCAGAATGCTTTTTTATTTTTTGGGCTGTACATAGGCTGTTTGTCCATGTTTTATGAGAGAATTTTAATCTATTGATTATCTGAAGGTTATTATTTATGGCTGTACATTACATATATTACACTGCTGTACAGTATGGTGCACTTATCTGCAGCTTCAAAAGAATTTGTAAAATGTGCATGTGTGAGTATCTCTGAACTCTATCCACAATATTATTGCTATGCTATTGCGAAAATTATTAAAAAATCAAATAGACCTGACATTCAAAATTGAAACATTAAAATATTGATTAAAATATTAATAGAAAATATAGACCTGACCGGACATGTGGCTAGGCGACCTGTCTCGCGTCGGCGTGTAACCAAAGCAACCGAAGAAAATATCTAAAGAGTGAAAAATTTATGTGAAAATAAGAGAGGGCATCCTACCCGCCGACCTCTGCAACTTTACAGATTCCACATACAATATTGCGGCGAATTCTAAAAAGGCAAATTTGAAGCCCTTAATCATCGAACCCAATCATCAAAAATTACACAGCAACACATAAGCATAGACGGGTTCAGTTTTGCAGATGGCTGTTAAATAATTTAAACCATAATCAAGAGGACATATATACACACAGTTGATTAACACTGATTTTAGTAAGAACTTCAGAATAAACAATTTATTAAATCCCAAGAATAATGTGATATAGTCCAGATACGGTCTAAATGTTTGATATATAGTTAAATTAATTATGAATTATAATTAAAATAAATATTCACAATCAAAAATTATTTCCAAGAAACTCATCTTTTCAAATTTCAAATGATCTGTTTTTTCATAATTTCAAATAGAATAATTTATGATTGTTTTTATTAATTTTAAAACCGTTTCATAAGAAGCTTTTCAGCGGTTTGGAAGACTTCTCGAGTTACGATGGTTTTGACATTCTACACTTAGTGTCTATTGTGTAATTTAGTGGGTATCTATGTGACATATACTTAGTAAATTACGATTAATTCATAGTTTATATTGCTGAAAGCATGAAAACATAAGATTCCCAATCTAAGCAGGGAACAATCCAATTGTGATACGGATTACTTATATTGCTCAGGTACACATATATTATACATATACCTAATTGCTATAGGTAAACATATTCCATTTATTTCACATTTCTTGTATACTTTTGAGACATTTTATTGGCTATTTTATTCGTTTGAATCGAAACACAACTAATATTAAAATTATTCTCACTATTGTATTCTCAGTAACTGTTATATGTCTATATGAATGCGCTTCGAGTCTCTAGATCTTGAAGAAAGTAATATTCTTTCATATGATATATTGTGACGTGATCTATAACCACGAGTGTCACAGCTTTGTGATCAATTTGTTTAAGTTTTACTAAACGCATGGTTTGATATATATGTAAGTATAAGCATAACTATACGCAGATCTCTTATTTGCCTTTATACGTTGTCACACTTTAACAAATTTCTTTTATATCGAATAAATTCAATAAGATTTAAGATAAGTCTACGAGAAATTATTATGAATTAAGTGGTATTTATATATTCGAGAACAATATTTAAAAATTAAGAAATGAAACTGATTATAAGATTTAATAGATTAATTATGCGAATTCTTTTTTTGAACTGTTCGAATAAGCATATATGAATTTCATTTAATGCAAAATCAATTAATTTAATTAATATTTTAACAAATTTTTATGTAATTTTATGTAGTCTTATTTACGAACTGTGCTTATATTTACTACATATATTATCTAATACATATATTTACTACATACATTTACTATTGTATATGCTATGTAATGATGCTGAAAATAGATATCCTTGAAAGCTGGTTAACAGAATAATTTAAATATTGGTCAAAATTAATGATTTATGAATGGTAAAATATATAACGATAAATAAATATTCTTATTAAATGTTACATTATTGAAGAATCATAAGTTAAATTTTTGATATTTGTATTAAATCGTATTTAAGTGTAATATCTCTCGTATTTTTACTAATACAAACTAAACATTGTAAATTTATTTCTTTACAGATTGTATATGTTTCTTTATTGCATTTGTAGATCTGTATACAATAAATCGCCATTTATGAAAATAAACATTTGTTTGGTCCCAATAAATATACACCATAAAACAATCAAAATGAATGATTTATATATATATATATATATATAAATATTTACAATGTAAAATAATTTGAATGCTATACCAAGTCTTCGACATTCAATCGATTACATTTGGATAAACAATTATAACAAAAGCAATCACGCTCGTCGAATGAATGCTTGTAGCATTTGAGACATTGACAATAACGCAAACATCCGTTGTCATTGCTTATAAATCTAGGGGCTCGACCTATAAACATATAAAATCTAGTTTAGTTATCAGTAGGTACTTTCGTAAGCATTTTCCACATATATAAATATACAGAAAAAGTGCCTATGTAATTAATGTTTAATTTACTTACACAATGAATAATATGTTTGATAAATTTATTTTTCATATCTTTTTAATTCGTATAAATTCTATAGATATTCCCAAAATAACTATACTGAACCGAGAATATATAATAATAGCACAATGAATATTTTATTTATATAGTATATATATATATATATGTATTAATGAGTATAGGTACTAGAAATAATAGTTATTTTTATTAATCCTTGGTATAATATATAATTTCTCCGCGTATTTAATTGGGGTCTACTAGATGCTAAGTTAATTATGCATATATGAAACAATTTAATTACTAACACTAACATTAGTATTTTCAATATTTTAGTATTTAAGAATTACTTACTCCAATTATTTGATTGACATGTATTTGTTAGAAAAATCTTCCAAAAATACAAATACATATATAAATAATATTTCCTGTATTTGCCCATTAGCAATGCGTTTAAAAAAGGCAATTGTACCAGAAAGTATACGGAGTACATTTTATAAAATTTGCTATTTTCTATTGATTTATATATCTATTTGATTTATAAATATCGATATATATACCTTCTTTATGTGTAAATTCTATATATATGTTTATGAGAAAATTATTAAAATATCATTTATATTGACGTCTATTTTATACGACCAAAATTCGTATATTTAATATTATATGCATTGATTTCAGATATGGTAGGTACACTTTATAAATATGATTCATCGCAATCAATTTAATTGTATATCTAAATTCGATATTTAAAATTAGGAAAATATTAAAATCTAAATTTAATTCAATAAAAAAACAGCGTTTAAACTTACAGCAAACAAATAGGACTGAAATTAAATTCAATAATTTAATTTATACTACTAATCAAGATACATATTTGCACAAATGTATAGATAAACACGAATCATGTAATTTGGCTTAATAAGTTAACAACATTGAAATCAATTAATTTTGAATTACCGGAATTTAACTTACAATTAATGTAATAGCCTCAGAGGACAATTATAGATGAATTTCTGCATAATAGTTCTTACATTTGGATTTTATAAAAATGACGAATGACTACGGATATTATTTTCGAGCAAAAAGTTCAATTATACGAACACACCAAAGTATTTACATATTTAACTATATATTTCGTTTGTACTTCATATAAGTAGAACCGACTAAATGAGATTAATTAGGAATATCATAAATAATTTTGTATATGTTTTCATCATTATTCTATGTTAAGTATATTTATAATTTGAAACTTATGTATACTTGAGATTATTATAATATATCTAATTAAAAAAACGTATCTGTGCTTTGATATTAAAACTAATTTGATTTTTTTAAAGATCCAACTTTCCTGATATACTCTAAAATACACACGTATTTCTACAACTATAAATGATATTGTTTTG
The DNA here is from genome assembly GCA_036023295.1 of Invenusta paracnida. Lineage (NCBI taxonomy): Eukaryota > Metazoa > Platyhelminthes > Proseriata > Coelogynoporidae > Invenusta > Invenusta paracnida. The sequence continues at coordinate 13,032 of JAYRBW010048337.1, forward strand.
TTACAGATACATAACATGTAATGGCATAGTCAAGTGTAGTCATAAAAAGCTATGAATCATAATATAAGAGGCAAACAATGAGCCTTGTAAACCACAAGTACATTTTTAAGAATATCTTATTAAAAAAACGAATACAGTTTATAATTTATTGTACTAAACACGTGCTATAACCAACAAATAAAAACAATAATTTAGTAATTTAAATAAATGCATAAATAAAGCAATACATTATTAATAATCTCTTCATTTTTGTATTATTTTTAAAGTTCTAAATAAATTATAATATAAGATTATTTAAGTATAAACAACAATAAAATTATGAATTGTATTTTAAAACATGAGACTACTTATATAGATAGAATCAAAATTTATTAAACATTAAATCATATTCAAACTATACGATATATAGTCACAGTAAGGCTATGTAGTAAATATGTAATAGATATAATTTGATAAGATTTCAATAATATAATCTATTGAGTAAATAATAAGATAATATTCAGAATCACTCCAATTGACACGAATTCTTTGTATGATGCCGTGTTCTGAAAGGAAAGCAATACATACATGATTTCTTGAACACGTGAGTGCTTGGCCTCGATTTGTAAATTCAAAAGACAGCAAATTTGTTTATCCCCTGTATGTATTTCTATCTATTTTGTTTAATTAATACTAGAATTTAAAAAAGATTAGATATCGACAAATACTTTGAGGTTATAAAATTACATAACTTTATTTTATGTTTGAAGTCAGTACAAACATTGAATGAAAAATACAGAAGTTTTTACTTTTCTAATCGATTATTTATATTTATAACAATTATATCTAAATTATATATGATGAAGATAGATTTGTCAGACAATATTAATTTACCTACACGTAAACTATCTGTCAATTAAAATGATATACATGAAATGTAAAATAGTAGATAAATATGAGAACATAAAAATAGTGTCGTAATCTTAAAAATAAAGTTACGAAAGTTAATCAGTAGAAAATAGTCTATTTTTTAACACCTCAAGAGTAGCTTGTATAGAAAGAATATAATAACAATAAAGCAAAAATAAAATTATCTCCCATAAAAAAATATATATTATTTTAGATATTATCGGGATTACTATTTACGTACGTGTCAACAACAAACTGCCTTTTCGTATGTTTTAGGTGAGTAAAAGGGGACAATTACAGCTTATATGGGATGTGTAAAAATACTTTTTTGACCGTTTTTTATTTTTAGGGTGAATATTTAGAAGTATTATTTATATATAACTTGCCTACCGAGCAAAACATATAATACTATATCAATGTTTATTCACTATATTGAATAGAAAATATGATATATTTATATAAATTTACGGTTATACAAGCAGTTTCCCTTATACGCACCTAAGAATAATAATACAGTTTTCCTCATATTATAACGGGAGGCAGAAGTGATACTAATGAATAAATCTATAGTCGAATTTTATTGACTTGTTAAAACTTGACAATTTCGAAAAATTATTTAACTATTGTCGTTGCTATGTAGTGTAAATTTATGCAAGTGAAATATCATAAAATGTCCAGCAAGGAATAGGTACATATCATCAAACGCACCTCCTGTCTACTCTGCAACCTCAACAGTGGCCGCCTCTTCCTGATCCCCGCCTCCGTCTTCTTCAGCCACCGGCTCCGCCTCTACTTCTGGTTCTTCAGTGGCAGGAGCGGGAGCCGCGGTGGGAGATGGCTTACTAGTAGGGTGGTCACTGGAGTCTGCCTCCCCTGCCACGTAGGCACCCTGATCGCCCATCATGATCTTGTTGGTCGGGTTGATACGCTCGTAGAACTCCGAGTAGAGAGGGCCCGTGTAGAGTCCCATGCGATCCCCAAAGGACCGACGATCTTTCACACGTTCATACTGACTGTACATCGTGACTTTAGGCTTAAAGGGAGGACAGGATAAAGGTTGTTTCATCCTTCCTTAGATTTATTTATTGAAATTCATACGCAAATTTATTGAATAACAAATATATATTTCTTAAACTTGTCCGATTATTAACTATACATAATATTGGTTACTACTATTTGTAAGTGCTATAATTTGAAATATAATATAATCAAAAAGTAGCTATACTTTCAATGTTAAAATAACAGCAAAGACTTAAAGAATATTAAATTAATATAATGTTGTTTATATTACATGAAATGGTTTTATTTTTATCTTACAAATCACAGAAAAGCTTCAAGATCAACAATTCAATTTAAAAATTTGTTAATCTCTTTTTAGCGTTCTTCACTAATCCGACCTTGTTTCCAGACCGTTTACTTTATGTATTTCTCCAATATCCAACATGATTAATCTACCGAAAATTCTTTTTAGTTATTATACTGATGACATTGATTCTTTTAAATGTAGACAACTCAGTGGCTGCAAAATTTAAATTTGATGTGTTTCTGTTCTTTCTTAATGTTTTGTTTAACATAAATTGTCTTAAATCCTTTCAAAACAGAATTTTTCTACTGTGGCTCTAAGAATAATCTTAAATTTTTTTCCTACCTACTGCTCTATAGAATGTTTATATTTAAAAATTCGCTATTCATTTCAACTATTTTTGAATATTTCTTGACTCTATTGAACTTCGATATTCATATTTGGAACGTTTCTAAAATCTCCTTTAGTTTTGTTTAATGTCTGTTTAATATTCGCATCTAGATTGACGAAAATGTGTGTACATTAGTACATAGCTCATTATTTTGTTAATAGCATAAATGATTATTGCAGTTTTATTTTTATTTACGCTGCTTGAAAAGAATGTCTCGTCTTCAAAAAGTCAGCGCTAGACTTATTAAACATATAGCCAGAAAGTTCCCAGGCTTGGTGAACTTCATTTATACTCATCATGATATATGTAATTTAAAATATGTTCTGTAATATTTTGATGCATTTATTGCTTTGATCCTAACTATCTTTATAGCCTGATAAGAATTATAATAATAGTCCTCTTACTAAAATTTCCCTCAGGTCATACAATGAAATTCGATTCCACATGACAATTCGTCACATTTAAAAATACGATTTAAATTTTCTAGGTGTGAAACAAACTTTAAAAAAATATGTAGATCTTTATCTGATTTTATGTATGTAGTTCAATACTATTAAAACTGAACCAATTTGATGAGTTTTATTTATAATATAAATAATATTATTTTCGGTCACATTTGTAATTCTTTCTTTATTCTTATTTTTTTACTTATATTGATGTCAATATGGTGGTTAAATGGATATACATATAATATAAATATTGTACGTTTACATTCTTCTATTTATAAATTTCAACTGTTTTGTGCAACTAGAGATGTAACTAACAGTAATGTTTTTTTATTGTAGTAAAATTGAGTAAACTCGTAAATATTACTATATCAATCACGAACTAGATTGGTACCGTGACTGCATTAATAATTGTTAGACAAAGAAAAGCAGCAAACATCACTTATATCGAACAGATATCGGTGTAGTCATATTCAAATACAGGGAATACTTAAACAAATTAGTCCTTGTTCAAATAATTAATTATACTCTAATTATTGTTTTATGCCGACAAATAATGCATATGACACCATAAATATATTAAATTTAGATGTATGTTAATTTTTCGGCCCCCCTGTATATTGCGAAAAAATTATAGATTAAATATAAAACGTATACGTATTAAATTATTTACTTTATTAACTAAATATTTTAATGTTATGTGTAAGTCTTAGAATTAGATAAATAAGAATAGTACATAAAATGATAAATATCACATATGTACATACCATATTGCTAATTCAATTCACCATATACCTACCTATTTTTGTCTGTAACTTTATAATGTTGTAATGTTATAAATACAAATAAGCATACTTGTAATATTTAAAAATGCATATATATAAATAATAGAGTCAAACTGTCCTTATTATAGTTTAAAACTTTAATGTTTCTTCACTTATACTCTAACAATAATATAATTTATTAATTATTATGCTCAGTAAGGTTTTATTTATATTATACGAAGAAGCTATATATTACTGAATGTAAAATAACCGACTATTACTTCTAAAAATATCTCATTTTTATAATTTTCACTTTAAAATATATATATTCAAAAATAATATACTAAATTGTGAAATAATGCTCACTGGAATTCCACTGATTTTATCGGCCATGGGATCTCTGAAATTGGGAGTAAAGCATCTTTATAAATGAATATTCAGATTTTAGATGTACGAGTATTTAGTTTTAAATCGCTTTTAATGCAATGTAGCTAGCACCCTCCAGCTACAAGGAACGAGGTACCAACATTGACCCCCCTATAATTGCAGATAATGGTGTCAAACCTTCCGAAATGAACGTCTGCCGGTGTTTGGAGGGTTGGTTTGGACCACAGTGGCATTTTAAAATCTCACATAATAAAGAATAGAAATATTTTGACAACTTATGCTCAATTTTCTAAAATACTTATTTATTGTATAATATAAGTATTTATAACATTTTAAAAGTTTTGTTGCATATAATTTTAAACATTGGCCAATTTACGCTGATTTTGTTGCCAAAATTGGTCTATAGTACTAATATTCAAAAGCATCTGGAAACGTGATGACATGATATGTGTGTTTAATTTTGATTTTAAGATAAGACAATAGATATATGTTTAAAATCATATGCAACATAACTTTAATAAAGTAATAAATACTTACATAATATTAAAAAAAATTTTTTTAGAAAATTGAGCATAAAGTATTACTATTTTTTTAATATGGGAAATTTTTAAATGCCACTGTGGTCCAAACAAGCCCTCCCAACACCGGCAGACGCCCTATTTCTGAAGGTTTGACATCATTATCTACAATTAGGGGGTCAATGTTGGTACCTCGTTCCTTGTAGTTGGAGGGTGTTAGCGCCAGTACTATTTGTAAGACTTTGAAAAAATCCAAATATCATAACGCAGAGTTACTTAAAATGAAGTCCATATGTTTTTGAATATTTCATATATTCGCAATCCATTCATATTTCAAATAATATGGTAAATACGAATATAATCATTCAGAAATACAAAATTTGCTATTTCATAGTAAAACTGAATGCAATAAAATAAACATTTTATAAAAGTATAATATATTTTACGAAGATATTTCAAATTTGTTTAAAATAATATATAATACCTATATTTTTTTAGTTATTAATCCCAAGAGATATACACATACTAAAGAGATAGGTAATTTTGATAAAAGATGGCAAATATAAGATAAATGAAATTTTAATAAATAAATATTCACCTATAATATTTTCAAAATTGTAAAATGCTTTATTTGAGATAATAATTTGTGTATATTTATTTATTTAATGGTAGCTACAAGTCCACATATCTTTTCTAAACGTAATTTTTAATTTACATATATAATCATGATATCATGATAGACATCAGATAACGATTCTTGTATTATCATAAACAAATAGTTATATAACGAGTAATTTTGCACCTTTATAGTTTGTACATATTTAATATTACTGGAAATTAATTACATTTGGTACCAATAAATTACTCAATAATTTAGTAGTTCCCACCGGAAGTCCTGCTGCAATTGGTGAAAAACTTGCTACACATCAAAAGTGTATGTAGTAAGGTGTTTTTAAAAGAACTAACAAATTGTTAAAGGTTTACGAAAAATTAAGTCTTAGAACTAGAGGATATACTGATATTTAAATAACATAGAAAACGGTAAAGCTGACTGGAATTCATGGTTCGTTTATTTCGAACCATGTGGAGTACATTTTGCATGTATCATGTATACTATTTATGAATGCAAAATGATGTATACAAATATGGAGAGCGCCATTCAGATCTTTCATGGAGTTATAGCTTTATTGGATTTACACGAACAGAATTCAAATATTCCTGACTATTGGTTACAGCTAGGAATTTGTGCATGTACGATGCAATTTAAAAGACTGCATTCTGTGCATAATATAAGGAATACACACACACCTATGTGCACATGAACTGGCTCATTATATTTAGATTATATTATATACACAGAAAAATTTATTATAGAGACCTGCAGCGTGAATAAATAAGTCTAACACGGAATACAGATTGCAATGTCCCAAATGATCACATTGAAAAACCGAGTACCTACACCAAACCCCCAGTACAGTTATAAGAACTTATTTTAAAAAATACAAATGTTCTAACAATATAGGCCGAAAAATAGGGGGAGAGCCAATAATACTAACACAAAGTTATTTACATCTGAAATTAAAACATAGATGCTGTTATTTTGCAGTTATACCGAATATTTCCTAAATTATTTCAATAAAAAATTTACATAATTGGAAAAAATATTATAAAAGTAATATAAATATTTAAATTTTACAATATATAATTGTTACTTTTATTGAATTGAATATTACATTGTATGAGCTTGATAAAGAAAGATTTTTGAGGTAGAACACTTTTTTAAAACACCTATCATATATAAATTCTGTAGTATAATTATATATTGTAATATTTATTATTTCTGCAGTTATACGCCAAAAATACTCTATATCTATAAAGTTAAATATTTGTTTCTTATTTCACTGCTACAAAACTAAATGCAATCAAATTAATAGTAAGCCTATTATAAAACTAGGCAAACTATCACTTGTTATTAAGTGGGGGATTTTCATTTGTTTCTTTAACATTATGGAATTAATTATAGCAAAATATTAAAAAAGCAAAACCAATTATGTAATAAAATTATAATCTAAATTGTAAAGCATGGAAAACAGAAACAAAATACATACAGTTCCGTTTGAACTTGTGCCTTCTCCTTCTTTGAACTAAAATTGGAATAAAATATATTTTTATATATAAATTGTAATATTATGTACATAATACATTAGAAATATAGTTTTCCATTTATAGATTAACTCACCCGCCTTTATTCATTTGGCGAGCTCGCTCTGACAGATCGCTAAGCTGAAACATAACAAGAGGGAAATATATCCAAGTTTAGTAGTGTTCCTATAATATTTATGCAGTTATTGATACAACTCTAAATTAGTTATATAAAATTGCTAATAATTGTAATAATACTTGCAGTTTCTACATAAAAATAAAAAATAAGACGATGTGTATTAGATGAAAGTACTCGTATAATATCCGAAGTATAAATATTATAATCTAAAATACTTATAAAATACATTATAAGTTGGAGGAAACATTTCAATAAGCAGAATATTTATCAACGGTTACCTACTATTGGATATATAAAATAAGTAAATAGAAGACCATGGATTTGTAAGTATCATAAACTTTAAAAATAAATGTCTTGTTGAAGTCTATTTTAATGTATATAATATTTCTGAATGAATAAAAACAACCTATTTAAATCAGAAATCAGTATTTTTGAAATGACAAAATTCATTTCATTCCAAAAGAAATAAATTACAATAAATTAGTTTAAAATGATTATAGGTACAAGACTTTTGTCACCAACTGCTATCGTGCATCGTTTCGGCTATTTTATGTATGCAGTTATTTTACTTAACTTTTGATAAAAAATAGAATCGAATTAATTATTTAGACAAAACAATTACAACTCAGAATCCTAAAATAGCTCTAATTTAATCTGAAATTAAGTGCCGTTTGATTTTTAAATAAGCTATCATTCCATCAGCTAGATTTTCCTGCTAACAAGTGTATCGTATGCAAAAGTTGTCTCTATAATTACTAATGTAACTCTATGGCACCGATACTCCTATAGTTCTTGATACATTAAAAAGCGTCACCAAGGCAACACTCACATCGTACTGCTGACGTTTGAAGGTCAGTTCAAGGTCGTACTTGTCCTCCTCGAGTTTGCAAATGGCTTGGAAGAGTTCGTTGGCCTTCTCCTTGAGCGCCGACTCACTGATACCATCCATGCTAAGTGGCTGAATGCGCTGCTCCAGAATAGCCGTCTTTTCTGCTTCTAGTTGCTCCTTTGTCTTGCTTGTTTCGTCATTCTTCAGAGACTGTTCTGATTCCTTCAGCTACAGGGGAAATAAATCCTTTGCCAATTAATAGCTCAAGTGCGTTAATTTAGTACTGAATTATGGATATGTCGATGAAAAATGCGCAATTAATAGTAGTAACAAATTATTTGCCTATATTGTTTGGCACATGCGTATGTATTAAATTTGGAGACTGTAAAATCAAGAAATTATAATAAGACAATTTAAATCAGTTTAATAATTATTAAAGTGAGTTTAAAGAAAGTAATATATATATATATATAATATATAGGGTACCTACATATTTCAAACAAACAATTTATTTCAAAACAAGTTCAAATTTTAACTAATTATATATATTTTTAGTTTTTAACTATTTAAAAACAGGCTAACCATTGAACGATTTTAGCATACGATTGTAATGTTTTAATATTAAACATTAATGCTAACAGCTTTCTCGTTTTCCTGATTTAGCTTGAGGTTAGGTTTAGTGGACAAGGTGAGTGGGGTGGGTTATGTTTGGTGTTAAGTCAAAGTGTAGTGACTAAAGTTTGACTGATCACCGAATTTAGCATCAAACATAACTTCACCCATTAGATTTTGTTTCTATGTTTTTTATTTTTATTTTGCATTTCAATATAACGGTAAAAACAACTGTTGCTTTTTGCAAATATATTTATTTGAGACAGCTGGAAATAGACAAATTCAAATATTATTCATTTATTCCGGAAAAATTAGACGACAGTAGGTATAATATAGTACATGTGCTAATATAAGTATATATTTATATTTGTACCTTAAATAATTGAAAAGTTATTGCAATATAAATAAATGTTAAATATAATTAATATAAATGTAAAATAATTGTAATATCATAAGATGAATAAAAAAAGTAAAGAATATTTTATATAATAATATAAAATTTTATTTTATTTTTTCTGAAATATTCATTTTAGAAAAGTCATATTTAACTTGAATTTAAGTAGAAATATATAGTAGATACGTGTTAATGAAAATCATTAATAGTGGAGATTAAAAATAAAAAATATTTATATGCTTGAAATGATGCTTATTTATGAAATAATAAATTAGATGACTCCTTTAGTCATACACCGAATTAATTTGTATATTATGGTCATACAAAATCCAAATAAATTACCATTTGAAAGAATAATGTAAATGAAATGACTTCCAATATCTATCAAATATTATTTTATATAGCTTGAAGGCAGTTAATATGTATTTATCATCAATAAATAGTCGTTAATTTTTGATAATTAGTATGTATGTATATTTATAGCGTTACATATCGATTTCTAAAATATAATTTTTGGAATTATTAGTTAAAAGCCAATCTACTAATTCAATCTATAATGATATAATCAAAAGTAATACATAAATGTTACAAAATACACTTTCCTTTGAATAATAGAAATAGTTTTTAAATATATACATTTAAAAATATTCCATTTGAGGGATAGATATAAATTCATACCATCAATGCTACAACAATAGAATGACCATCCAACTCACCTCCTCAGATGACCCCGAGGTCTTGGTTATGACAAAGTTTCTTTTCCCAATGTTGCTGCTCCTCTCCTCCGCTTCGCGCCTCTTTCTCTCTCGCTCTTCGCGTCTGCTAGACTCTTCTTCGCGCTTCCGTCTCTGGCGCTCCTCCTAGACGATCAAGCAGAGAGAAGGTGCTCAAATGGTTACTCCACGGATGTTGATGACATGAATTACAATCAAGTTAAATCAGGCCAAATAATTAAGAGTTGTGTATATTTATTTATTATGGCTAAAACATAGTATAGTTATATTCCGCAAAAAATATAATTCAAAATGAATTATTAATTATTATTGTTACTGATCATTACTTTTAAATTACAAACAACCTTAAAATTCTAAATTTGATATTTGAATTTTTGAAAGTCATAATAGCTAATTGTGAAATGAAATTATGATATTTAGCAATAAATATTTTAATATAGGGCAGGTATACCTATAACTTACTGTCTATGCAAAAAAATAAATAATAATAAATGTATATATTTTTAACAACAAAAACACCAAATTGCAATCGGAAGTGCAAGTTTACATGTGTAATAGAGAATTGCAGGTAATGAAAATGTTAAAAGTTTTGTAGTGTTTACAGTTAATATAATATAGAATAGGGAATGAAGGAGAAATATGGTTTTATCCGGTAATAAGCGTCCCGTTAACCAAAATTGTTGTGTTAGGGACAATAGAATTTGTAAATTTAGTAGTTCTTGCCGGTGGTTGGATAATACGATTCTAGTGCTCACAATTTCGTGTAGGACGTGGGTGATAGTGTTTTTTGCTGCTATAATAATAGCTTGATACTAGGGGCTTTATCTCTTCTGTCTGTTAATTGCTCGAATTTGTTGCAGTCGCAATGTTGAGAATGATTGATGTGGCAAATGAGTCGATGGAATCGGTTTTGTAATCGTTGTACTAGAGCGTCAGACTATTGTAGTGGCAGTTTGCCAAGACTTGGAGATGCGTATTCGATAACTGAACGAACTAGAGCGTTGTAGATGTTGATGAGGTTACTTTTTGACATTATTGGTTTTAAAATTCTTATAGCATACGTGCGCTTTGAAGCGTTTCTGATAGTATATTCAATATGGTCGTTCCAGGTGAGGGTGTTGTTCAGGATAACATCCAAAAATGTTATTTGTTTGACTAAAGGTACATCTTCTAATATAATAGGATTTTCTTCGTTTAATTTGGTAATAACTATAGATTGACATTTTGTTGAGTTTAATATAGGTTGATTATCGGTGGACCACCGAGTCATATTAAGATGCTTTTCTCGCACTTATAGTTTGTTGTCTTTGTCTTTAGGATACTATGCAATTAAAGCACACTTTGTAGTGTTAACAATTATTTTATAATATTTAATACTTCTATTTAGATTTGGAATACTTTGCATTTGATGCCAATGTTGTTTTTGCTTTACATTCTTGTTATAGTTCCTTTTTTCAAATTTAGACATTATTGAAATATTTAGACTCAGTAAACTAATTCATTTATTAAAATGTACATAGTCGCTCACAATACACTTGAATATTTAATTTAAATGGTTTTTTTATTTGAATTCTCGTATATAAGTTTTCTATCATTTTTCCAACTTTTATGCTACTCATAACCGATTAACATATTTTAATAAAATTCATTTTTTCATTAAATTTTGCTTTTCATAAATTTAAGACCAACTAAAAAACATGTACTTAACTTTTAGCAACCGTAAAATGTGTTAAAAACAATTCATAAAAATCTCTTAGCTGAAAATCTCGGTCTGTGAGAAACTATCGTCAACGAGGCTATACTAACTAATTTAATAAACTCAGTTTTCACGTTTTTCGGGGTTACTTTACGGTTAGGTCTTAGGTTCCTAAAACAAAATAATTACATTAATACAAAATATCAGTATTTTACTCAACATTTAAAATTTTAAAATTAGTTTATAAATTCTTCAAATTCTTTTGTTTTGATTAAAAAAATAATACAATTGCAGCTGTATATTTTCGAGCGCTCAGTGGATCGTTACTAAGGAAACGTAATATCAAAGATCATGCCTCACTTCCTCAGCTCGTCGCTTCTGCTCTTCGGCCATTCTCATCTCCGTTAGACGTTGTTCTTCCTCTTGACGTTCAACCTTGCGTCTCTCCTGCGGGTGTCAAATCACAAAGTAATCAATACAGTAATTGATACAGGAATCGATACAAATAGTATTCTGTTAATTATAGCATAAATTGTAAAAAAATCTGAATGTAGGATGTACCTATATAAAGGGCTTATTAGAAATTATTTGAGGTAATGGGTGACCAAATGTTAAATTTAGTCGAAATATTTACTACTATACTATATCAGTAGGTACTAGTCTAATGAAATTATCATAAAAATATAACGATTTTTTATGATTGATAATTAACAGTGTGATGAATATGACTTCAATAAGAGATGAATCTGTGTGTATTATCACTTTATGATAGGACGGTCATACTATAAATGTATAACTGTACAGTGAATGATATCGTTCAAATAACGCCAATAATTCTATAAAAGTTTTATGAATGTAATAGTTACTCAATATGTATAATAGTAGAAGTACCTATATTATATTTCATGAATATGTAAATATAAAATATTTAATGAAATAAATATTTAGGTATTTAATTTATGAGAAAACATGACATCTCGTAATGAATCCTGAAAAGACTTGCATCTGGACATTTTTAACTACAAAATTGAGCTTTCTTATATAGCTTAGATCTAATTTGGACAATATATTCACAAGTATTGTTGGATCCAATATTGATGTTACTTGTGTCAAAGTTATTTTTAAATTCTTAATTTGAGAAATAATTTTATCAATTTCAACTAACCCGTCGCTCTCGAAGCTCAGTAATTTCGGAGGCCAACGTTGCTCGTTCCACTTTCCTTGTTTCTTCATACTCGCGCCATTCCTCTGCATCTTTCTCCATCTTCTTCTTCTTTTCAATCTTAAGGGAAAATCGTTTTATGCAATCAGTAGAATATAGAAATGACAGTCCTAATCAAAGCTTTAATACCAAATAATTCTCGACAACATAATATATTATGATCCCATGGGTATATGGTATACGTCCCAGACGTCCTATACATTAAAATTAGAAGAACACTTTAAAACAAATTTAATTTTGTAGCCGCAATCCTCCATTTGTCCTAATTTTGTTTCTAAAACATGCGAAAATAATCGATTTTCAAGAAATCCTTAATTTATTAATGTTTTAGAAAACCACAAATTCGTTGACTATGATAGTCAACGAATTCCCGTTATTCGAATATTTGATTTGACTTAATTATTGTTTTCTTTTTAGAAGGATAACTATTTAGTAAGTAAAATATAATATGCGACCCTAATTGTTAAAACTTTTCTTGGTAATTGTTAACTTGTTTTATTAATTAATTAATTTCTAATATTAAACTTCTTTAAAGAATTCTTTTTGGTTACAAATTATATATATATCAATTTAAGTCTAATTACAGATAAAAGTAAAATTAGCGTAACATTTTTTTATTCCAACATATTTAAATGTTATTTTCACACTAATTCTACACGTCATAAAGCAGAACTATTATATTATATTGAATGTTATATATTATGTTTCTATAAATATATATATATTAGTGTTTTTTAAGATATATACATAATATTATTATGTACACATATACGTACTAAAGAAATATATTTTTCTTACTGTAAAATTCTTTTTAGTGAAACTATCTATATATAATTATATATAAAACACGTATCCAATATTGACATATTGAAATATAAATTTTCTACTCACCTCCATTCTAATTTTTGCCTCATCGCTCCTAAATAAATTAAAGAAAATAATTCATTATTTTTTTAAAAGGAGGAAAACTTTATTTTCTTTTTTAAAAAACATACTTACAAAATTTACTTATAAATATTAATTATGAAATACCATATGTATTAATTAATGTTATAACTTCACTTAAGTTCATCATTAAAAATTAACGAAATACTAATTCTGAGAGTGCTTGAAAGTATGTTGTCATTTTGTTTAATACATAAATCATGGCAATAATAAAGTATATGAAAACATGTTTTATAAATCTGAATTTGATACAATAATTGATACAAACAATTCTATTAAAAATCCTGGTAAATGAAAAGAAAAAATTAGAACTTGAATATGAAACATTGTAAACACATATGTAACATATTTAAACTTTATTTTTAAAGAAATTATACATGTATAATTGATATATGAAAATATTATTAAAAAAAACTCACTCTGGAAGAGTAAACTCAGGCTCCTTTTTCTCTTTGGGTCTATAATGTAAACATATTTTACAAATTAATAAAATGCTTTACATTAGGTACCTATTAAACGAAGGAATAAAAAGAATGGGCTCATGCAGTAGAGCTTTATTAAAAAATAGATAAAAATTTTGATATTACAAATAATACAAACATTACAACCCAAATAAATCCTAAATAAATATTGAACCAGAGAGATGGAATTATACTATACCTATACCCAGAGCGGTAGTCGCCAAAAGCTGACATGTTAACAAAATGGACTTGGTGACTATGTTAAAGGCAGCAAACATAGGAAGTATTCAGAATTCAATTTTTAAAATTAAGTTTTATATGTTATTTTGTGCAAAATCATATCATTTTGTTTAATATTATGCTTGAATTTTTTTTAAGTGCCAAACTTGATTTTATTTAGTTTTTCACGGCGATTCTAACAATATAAAATTAGTTCATTGCAAACATATAGTTAGCTGTCTATTTTAGTATAAAAATGAACTATTCATAACTTGTTAGATAGGAAAATATATTTTCTTGTCAGCCAAATGAGGTTCCAAATTGGTTCCGCTATTTTTTGTTTACTTCACATCTAGGTCATTAAAAGTAAAATTCAATATCTTTGTATTGAACTATCTAATATGGTGTTCATAAAATATTTAATGAGGGAAGTTCAAATAATATTTAACATTTATAACGAAAGTCAGGACAAAAATATATTTCATGAAATACCTATATTCAAACATAATGAGAACTAATACAATAAACTATCCCTTAGGGTAATAAGTATAAAATGCAGTGAAGCATTTTAATTAACATAACAATATTCTAGATTGTTAGGACCACAGACTTTAATGTATTATATCGAAGTTTGCTGTTTGGACTCACGGAGGTGCGGGCTTTTCTTCTCTGAAAAAAAATTTGTATAAACAATAGCTTGAAATTATGCTAAATTGAATCATATTCACATGCATATATACATATATATAGATTAAACAATAATAAATACTATTTAAAATTGTTTCACTGTTAATGCACAACAGAATTATTGCATTTTTCGTAACATTTTAATTATTTAATTCTTCAAATAATCATTTTTGTATCTTTAAATTTACATAAATTATTATTATTGTCTACAGTTAGTAGTTTATAATTTAACTGATTACATTTGAAATCAGAAATCAAGCAGAATGTCCAAGTTCATAAAAATAGTTATGATTTTAGCTGTAACACTTGTTATTAATTGATTTAATATAATTATAATAAAGGGAATAAAACTATATATTGCAATATAGATTTACCATAATTTTAATCTATATAAAACAAATACATTTTACTTAATTTTGCAATCATTCTCGTTAGATTTCGTTACCAATGCACAGCTTTATTTTATCCCAATTTGAATAACACCCTAATATTATATTATACAGTTGAAAAAAAAATGTGTATAGACAATAGCTTGAAATTATTCTAAATTGAATCATATTCACATGCATATATACATATATATATAGGTTAAACAATAATAAATACTATTTAAAATTGTTTAACTGTTAATGTACAACAGAATTATTGAAAATTATTGAAAAACTTTTATAATAACAAATAAAGGCCAATAAAATTAAATTAAAAAATGACATTTTTCTACTAATGTCATAATATTAGGACGAAAATCATAGATCTTTCGTTCGGAAAGATAATAATTACTGCATTAAGTATTTTTATATATTTTTAAGTATTGTAGTAAATTTACATGTTAGTCGTACTTATTGTATTTAGTATATTATTGTTAGTATATATTGTATATTTAGTATTAATGTACTAATTAATATATTTTCTGACGATGTCGCAGTGTCTATAAGAAATATATTTTATTTATGAATTTTATGATCTTGTCCTTTATTTGGTAATCAATATTTATGCTACAAGTACAAATAATTTAAAACATACTTCCACCGTTTTGCTATTTTTACTCAATACAAATATTGCTTTATTCTTACTCTGGTTGTGGTGCTGGTGGGCTGAAAAAAAAGAAGAATAAACTACTATACTTGCAAAAATAGGTATCAACTTCATAGTAACATAAATATCAGAATAAATGCCCAACTGACTTACATCAAATACGTGTGACACATTTGTATGCATATTCATTATTTTTATAATACTATGTTTATCTCTATTAATAACCAAAAAAGAGTACACCTGAGAAAAATATTAAACGGCTACTGATTAAATTCGTTCTTTCTGATTTAATATTCGAACTTTTATTATTATTGTTATTCTTCTTATTATTATTATTCATAAAAATACAAAACAATACATTATAAATAACGGATTGCTTCGACATGTTATAGTTTATGTAGAAGTTTATCCAGTTTATTTCGGAATTCTTATTTAACAATAAACATTGCAAACATTGCAAACATTTATATTTATTATATTTATACCTACACTAACTAAAGTACAAGCAGTCGTTTTTTACGTGTCAATAAATCATTTGCAAAACGTAAATTATTGGCTTTTTAATTTGTAGTTATAAGCCCCATGTGAACTATGAACATTTAATGTTACTGTTTTTTGGCATGTCGTGTATATTCTGTACCTAAATAAACATCGCTAAAATAAAAAGAGCCTGGTAGAATATATTAATATAATTTTAAAAAGAATATTCCCCTTTTCATAGAAATATAGTTATGAACAGAATCTGTTGTATTTGTAATTTTATTGTGTATATGTATATAGATCCAAACAAATAAAAACACTGAATAACGTGAGTCAAATTATGCTTTTCGAGAAAATATAATAAACAAAATTGATTTCTATATAATTATTGCGCTACATTTAAGATTATTCAGAATAGAAATACAGTCCCGTTTAATTTGATAGTAATATTGGTTAAATTTATTTTTTCATTTTTGCGTTGTAAAGTTGAAATTGCAAAGTAAACAGACAAATTTATACAAGTAAACAAATTGAAATTTTGTGTTAATAAATGAGTGAAAATTTAATATCTATACTAACTGTTAAGTGTAATTCTAGAACCTACCACTGAAATTCATCACATGTAATTTTTACATTCAAGATTCAAGGTTGAAATATATACTTACTGGTTCGATAACAAATTTCAATGAAAAACATTTCACATAAAAATGAAGCATATAATATCTGTTTATACACAGCTAAATTATGAATTATTAATAATGAAATAGATTACTTCAGTATATTATACAATAAATAAACGTATTATTAAATTGATAATATTATGGAATTAGGCTATATACAGCCTAATTCCATGTTTATCAATTTAACTAAAAATGAGATTTTTTTATTAACAATAATGAATGTTATATAACTTTACGTTAACAATTTAATATTTAAACAAATGATAGAATTAAATACAAATTATATTAGTGTAAGCATATATATATGTATGTATAATAATGAGAACTCACTATATGAAAAATAAAAAATTATTTTATTGAAAAGTACCACGTTTTGGTATCACCAAGAGACCATTATCAAATGAGAGCGATTACATTGGTGAGACCAAAATGTCGTATTTTTTTATTAAATGAATTTATAGTTTTTAAATAGGGTGGGTTCTCATTATTATTTATTGTTATCTGATATATAATAAAGGATTTGTTGATTTTTAGGTTAGTAGATAACTTAAGAATAATTATAATTAATACCTAATTAATACTCTCTAATTGTTTAAGATCCAACTGTATACATAACAAGTGTCATTGGTGAGACCAAAATGTCGTATTTTTCTATTAAATGAATTTATTGTTTTATATAGGGTGGGTTCTCATTATTATTTATTGTTATCTGATACATAGGAAAGGATTTATTAATTTTAGGTTAGTAGATAATTTAAGAATAATTATTAATACCTAATTAATCTAATCTCTAATTGTTTAAGATCCAACTGTATACATAACAAGTGTCATGAAAAATATCTTTAACTGGATTTTTATTCTACACATCCTTTAAACACATTTATAAATACCGAATTCCGTTATTTTATTAAAAAAATAATATAATAAAACTTAAATGTTTTAACAATTAGATGAAAGGATAATAAATGTGAATGTGAATGTATATATATATATATATATATATGAGTATACAAGATGTATTAAAGATATATGGAGCCGTTTAGCCGATAATTAGTGCTAGCATAGGCTACCCTACGATTGCTAAATTTTAGTATTTTTAAAGTAGTCATACAGTATATAAAGACAAAGTAAAACATGCCACAAAATAATGTAATTTCTTAAACAATTTTGACTATGTAAACTGATTAATGTTGACGACTAATTCTGATACACTTACATTTCTAGTTTTACCCAGTAACTATGCTGGCAATGCGACTTGAGCTAGTTCATCTCTGTTTAGTACACATATTATAGTTTCTACTCACGCTTGTTCTTCCTCCTGTGGTTCCTCTTGGGGTTGTTCCTCAGTGTCCGACATTCTTCTGTTGTTGAGTTTAACTATTCTGGAAGATATTATTTTTTATACATCGGTTACAAAAAATTGTACGTAATCTTCCCTTTACTTAGAACAATTACATAGTTTTATTATTTAAACGGGCTCCTAAATTGTAACTTATACGTTTACTTAGTACCTTAATATTTCCATTTTTATTTACAGTGACATATAAATAAATATTTATTATTCGTCAAACTAAAAACAATAGGTGCAATTATGTAACTTATATGTTAAATAGATGTGTTACTTGTTGATTTTTTAAATTATTATTTCCAAATTTGAATCCAGTCTATTTTCATATAACTAGTGTATATAATATTATTCATATAACTAACTTGACTTATCATTTAATTATTTTTAATCAGAGGAAAATTAGAATTTCTTAGAAAAATAATTATTGCTGGTAATGGCGCTAGCTTTAATTTTTTATTATGTACGTTTATACATATATTAGTACATTAGAAATAAACATATAATATAATACATTATTATTTTTGATAATCGTAATCTATCTTAAACTCTAATATATTAATACAAAAATGAAAGTTAAAAAGTAATTACAGCTAACTGGTATTGTATGTCTATAGTCATATTACAGAATTACATCAGTATACATTAAAAATACTGTATACAGTATACTTTAAATCTAAGCTCAAAACTTACCTATTTTCCACATGACACGTTTCTCTACTTATTATTATTCATTACTTTGTACCTAGCTACATACTACTGTTTCTTTATATATACTTACTCTATGTCTTAGCGCTGTTG
>JAYRBW010048338.1:0-11301 GCA_036023295.1 Invenusta paracnida
ATGAATTATTACATTGGCTTAAAAATATAATAAATGCAATGAAAATAGTTTAAAATAACTATTTATATTTGTATAACTTAATTAATGATTATCAGAAGACATATTAATTATCTTCATTGATTTTTTCAAAACAGAAGGGAAATTGATTTTTTCATACACAAAGTGAAACTTTTGGATTGATTTTGCCAGTCAATATGGCGCAGAGGCATAAACAGCAGTGAATGCGATAAATAAACCTCTTCATACAATATCTTTATATTTCTATAGTTGAGACATACATATTCTTTTAAAGAATTGAACAGTAATTAGGCTTATTACACATAAGCCGAAGACTTGTTGTGCATTTGAATCTAATATTTAGATTAATATGAACAAAAATAGTCAAAAGTAAAATATTGCATTTGTATATGTTAAAAAATATAGGAAACATACATCATATATATTTGGTATATAGGATGGAACTTTATAACTACATAGAAAAGAACATAGGGTATATCCTATTTTCTTTGATAGATAGCAAAATAAGAAAACTTAATTATTTATGTATGAAGGAGTATGAATATTTACTAGGTAATTCAAATAATATTAGCATAGATAAATAATAAGTTATTGATGTATATATTATATATATTATTAATAACACATTATTATTATTATAGGCATTTAGCTATAAATGGAATTGTAAGGTTTTTATTACAATCAAAACTGTTAGTAAATGTAGTAAGAACCACAGGGATAATTATTTCGTCGATAAAATAAATTTGCTTAAGTATGTCGTCAAAAACCATATTTGAAAAATTTGTAATCTGGCAAGATAAGAGAAGAGATGAAGTTCTAGAATACAACTTTATTAAGTGAGTAAAGTAGGTTCTGTATGCAAAACTGTACAAAAATAGAGTATTTATATCGCTGAATATGAATCGCTGTCAACCTGGTGACTTTGTGACACTGTTACGCTGTCAGATTACTTTGACAGTGTTGAATGCTTTATAAGCAGTGAAATTCTACATATTAATTTGACTTAAGTTGCCAAAAGGTCATTTGAGTTATATATAATAGGTCCTGGGAAGTAATCGAAGTCATACTAGAACATCTTAATACAACGCCAATTTTTTCTATTACAATTTTTACAAAAGAATTCCTCTTAATTTATAAAACAATTTATAATAAAGTTATTATTGTTAATAAGATCAGAGACATAACAATAACCGTAGTATTGATATCTCTATGGATATAACAATAGTCAGTACAAATCGCTTAAAGTTGAATTGTCCCATGTTTAATTTTATTATACGTTTTGACATGTTGCGTTTAAGAAGTGTAAATAGCGTTAAAATCAATTAATCAACACATTTTCATTGATTATTGGATATAAGATAATTGATATATTATTAGATAATATTACTCAATTTAAGTTATTGTTATTTTCAGCTATAAATTCAATTGTTGTCTTATTTTAGAAAGCTGCTAAAAAATAATAAAAAACTCAGGGAAGTCATCCAACTCGTAATTTGAAGTTTAATAGTCTTGCATTTAAATTCGATATAACAGCACAAAACGAAACAGCTAAGCGTCTCAATTTGGGTTTTTAAATTTTCATCTAAATATAATTCTAAATATATCTACAAAATTATAATCTGATAGATTAAAAATAACTTTCATTTATAAAAGTTGAAAAAAGTTGTTAAATATGTATTAAGAAACAATTAACCGTTACATTTATTTTCAAGATGGCAATACCGTCGTTAAAAGGTTTACAATTTTTTCCACGTTACTTGTAGTTTTAAACTGAATTATTGAAATCCAGTATGTATTTACTACTTGCGTCAAATAAATTATATAAATAACAATAATTTCAATAGTCCGAACAATTGTGTTATTATCAAAATGTGTTCTTTTTACAAATAATCTCAAACTACTGCTAAGATATAAATCATTACTAAATGAAAGAACTTCTCTAAAAACAATTGGAACTTAGAAACATAGTTTGTCAAGAATTTTTTTTTCTCTATCTATAAAAGAAATAATTAATCAGCTCATAACTGAAGAATTAACTGTTGAATAAGTATTAATTTATTGAATTATGTCATTCTTTTTAATTTGGACTGACAACTTTATTGTGAAATTATTGGCTACTTACTTGTACTTAGTACAATGACATTATTTAGTATCTGTTACAATACTACACTTTAAGATATACGTAGTTAACGTTTTTGGTCTTAAATTTTGTTACCATTCAACCAAGCTACACAAATAAACAAATGAGAAGTAACTATTGTTGTTTCGTTGATTAATTATAATTGTTCTATATTTCTGTAGCCTATATAATATTTTCCAATTACTAAAAAAATAATAATAATATGGATAAAATTTTAAAAAATTGGCTAAAAATACTACATCAAAGTCAAAACTTTAAGCTAATGAAGATTTTGTGAATACGAATAATTTAGAATTTTGTAGTTATGAAAGCTTTAAAGAAATGATAACTGGAAATGACTACACTTTTTTAGATTGAATAAATAAATTTTAGCCTGTTTAAATATGGATAAATTACCAATAAGTCAAATATTATTTGTAATAACAAATGGTAAAAAAATGAATTTCAAGCTTATTATAAAATAGTTTATTATGAAGCATTAATAAATAGAGTATAAAGAAGCGGGGCGATTCCTGGAATACAGAATATAAGGTAAATAGACTCACAGCCTATATGTCATAGAAGTAATCACGGGAATACATCCAAGGCGCCATCATTGTTTATAAAGGTACAATTTAGTTTAAAGGGATTTAGAATGTCGATAATAAGTAAAAAGGGAACATTTTAATATCTTTATGACAGAGAAATTCCATCATAAAACTGAATAGGTAATAGTATTTCCTGGCTGTACATAGTAAAAGTAGGTAAATAGAATAACAGTGACAAACGTTTGTCAGAAAAATAGTTCAAAAATCAAATCAATCGTTGCTGAAATATTTAAAGGAGCAATCAAACACCAGTAACATCAGTAAGAGTACGACCTGGGTACACTACCCACCGCAGTTTGATTATCAGCGGATATTCGTCGCGGAGTTGATCATGTTTACAAGATAAATTTGCAGTTCCGTTCAGTATATTATTCAAACTGAATTGACCTGATGCAAATTGAGGATTACTGCGATTATCAGATTCCAATGTTATATATAAGAAAGTAGAGGAAAGAGATAGTCCTGGACGTTGGGTTAGACGTGAACATGTTACAGTAACACTAATCTCTTTGTAATAACTCATAATTATTACACTCAGTTCACATTCGTGTGATCCAATGGGAAAATGAAACTTGTCAAACTTGATTCTCTCTTTCTTCTTCAGTAACCTGATCCAAGCTTTAGAATCCATTCTGATGACGATTGATCCATCTCTAAAGCGTTCCAGACTCCCATTTGGGATGGACAGTGTACCTGGAATTATAATAAATATAAATTAAACAATAATACCACGCAGTTCATGCTGTTTTTCAGGATAACTTATAAAGATTGTATACTATGGATTCAAATTAACAAAAAAATTACTGAATAATTCTAAAACTATATTATATAAATTTATTTGTGCAAAATAAATCCACCTGCTAATAAATAAAACTATACACTGTTTAAACAAGTATTATATATACTGAACCAAGCGATATTTTCGATTTTTTTTTAATAGTAATGCTTCAGCAAAGTAAATGGATAAATATCGCTTTGTTCAGTTTAGTATATTTAAACAGACATTATTTTTATGTTTCCTCTGTTTACTTAATAAAATACGGCAAATTCAAAACAGTAATATATTTCGAAACAAAACATAGGATTTAATTGTACGTTTACGCAACAGATAAAAACATTAGAAACATTTTTACTGCATCACCTGTCACTTGTAATTAATATTTATGGTGCATTTGTGCAAGTTTGAAAATGCAAACAATGATCCTTCGTTGGAAAAGTTCTTATTTCAGAATGCTCTGCAAAGTTTAATAAGTCTGCGTCCATCCCATCGTTGAAGAAATCATCAATATACTGTCATTTCTAGAATTTTTAGTTACCTCGATTGCTGGACTGCTAAATTTGAATAAGTATTATAAATAGTAAACAATATTAAATCATAATTTAACTGTTAACTATTAAATGGAGTTAAAGTTTTAGATGTAAGGGGTTATTCCAGTGAGTAGATCTGGTGCTTCGTTCACTTTTTGCGAATTTTAGAAAAATATGTCATACAATCACCAAAATTATTTCAAAAATTTTCCTAGTATCATAAATAATAATTACACATTATGTACATCAAATAAGTACAAATATAATTTACACGAACCTAATACATACTAATGTACCTAAAATATTAGACTGTCATAAATTAAATTGAATTAGTTTCTATTTATAATACATATTTTATTACTAAAAATAAACAAATATTGCAGGTCATTTAACAGTATGTTAATACTAATAACCCTATTGAAATAGTGTTGAAAAGTCTACTACAATGTGCTTTTATGAATTGGCTTATGTTTGTAAAAATTAAAAAACGAAAAAACGTTATATCAATTACTTTCAAGGAGCTTTATATATTATAATTGCCGTTAATTTCATAAGAAAAATAATTTTCAAATAGTTTAAATAAATAAATTTACATATTATATCGACAACACTATCATATGGAAAACATTTAACACACGCATTCGAGGATCCGAATATGAAGATTATTCAAATAGTTTAAATAAATAAATTTACATATTATATCGACAACACTATCATATGGAAAACATTCAACACACGCATTCGAGGATCCGAATATGAAGATTATTTGAAGGTTTTCTTATCACTATCTTTTTCTTTTAAACATAGAATCATTCGATTGTAAATGTAAATGCATAATTAGACTATATAGATAACATTTCTAAGTCAGAGTACGCTCTTTAATAGACGAATCTTTTGAAATATAAGGATAGAAAATCTAAATCTAAATCAGATAAAGTTATTCTGTTCATCGATGGTGAATCCTAATATTATAAAGTAATATTCTGAAACATATTAGAAAAGTTAGGTGAAATTAGAATCATTAACTTTATCTTTCGAAAAACAATCGATAGCTGTTATAAAAGTAATCTACTCAAAACGATATAAAAAACTTAATAAGAGGTTTGCTAATGTTATGGTTGCTTTTATACTTAAATGACTGATTTGAAATATGATTAAATTCAAATGTTCTACTTAAAAAACGCTGTTCCTGTAATGTTTCTATTAAAAGATTAATTACTTAAACAAAGTTATACTATGAAACATACAATTCCCAATATGCGTTTATAATATAGATTACACTATTTTCTACAGCTATAATATAATATCCACACAATACCAAAGTCATACAAATGGATAAAAATAGGATAACATTCGTTTATATTTCGATTTAAGAATTACTGGAACCAATTCTTAGAGGAATCATTCAAACTTTTAAATGAACATTTAACGGCACATTCAACAACCACTTACTTGTCCTCTGTGTGGGGGAAGCACCAGCTCCGTCAGAAACGGATATTCCGGCTGCTTCATTCGGAATTTTACATCTGGCGTTTCCATCTGATCCTGAAAATACAGATTACACACGTTGCACCATCATTAAATAATAATATAAAAAGACTAATAATGTACGCTCCGAAAAATCGAGTTGGTTCATATAACACGAAGATATTAAAATATGTGGTTCCAAATTACAATAACGCGTTTCTTAATTTTTGGAAAGATTGTACCAATCTGTAAGTCGCATTGCATATAAACTTATAATCATAGAGTTTCAACTTTTATTGATTCTGTATGCAGTTTTATACTACTATTCGTCTACCCAAAAGCTTTTGCAAAATAATGTTTTTAAAATTCACATCATTAAACAGTTTATACAGTAAAACTGCTTTATTCTATAACATCTCTAAACATAATCCCATTCCCAGCTTAACTCCACACACAGATCAATAGCACCAGACCAGACCATCAGGAACACATCTTGTACTCCAGCAGCTGGGCTTTGCCTGTGGTCACCTCGATCGTCACCCGCCATATTCTGGCGTTGTCCGTGAGTTGCATCTTTCGAAACATGTTTGAGTGGTGCATTAGAAAATCCTGAAGGAGGTCCCCTTTCATGTTGGGTGGTGTCGCCTGGGTTACCGACCTCTTTCACTGCAGATTTCGCGGCGAGTTCTTGTTGACTTCCGGTACTTCCTGGAAACACATGATTGCATATTTTCTATTCATCATATAATCTAGTCAGTGAATAAGTATTTATATATTTAACAGGATTCCCGCGCTTCTGTCAATTTATTTTTCAAGGGCAAATATCAACATTTTAGAATAACAGAATTAGTAAAATTTTGATTACATTGAACACTTCTTGAGATTTACAAAGGATCTATTATAATACAGAACAGATGAGAGGGCATAATATGTTTTACCATATCTATCTATCATGTTCTATCGATCTTTGTCCATAATAAGTCCTATCTACTTATTATATAGATAAATAGAAGAGTCAACATGTACAAGTAAGCACAGTGCAAATATGCATCTACAAGTTAGCATGGTATAAGTAAGCATATCCAAAAAACGGTACATATAGCAGGCATGTGCAAGATATATTTTTATTCATATAAAAGACCCATAAGTTGCTCAGTTCCTAGAGTTTGTTATCAATGATATCACAGAGATGGCTAATTGCTTATTTCTTTACTTTTGCTGGTTTCGTAAGAGCAATGGACTCAATAACATTTAATTGAGTTGGTTGATTCTGCTTTCAGGGAATACTTGTGCTTTTCTCCAGTTCTTCTGCTTATATCTGTATAGCACTGATCGGTTATGCTTCAATTTGTCCAACTCTTCAAATGCACGTTTCCATTCTTCTTCTTCTTCAAGTCGCGTTGTTCCACACTGTGGTATGGTGCGGATATTAATGGGGTGTAAACCATTACAGAGAGTTGCCTCTCCTACTCGGCCCGTTAGTGGTCTCTTCTCTCTTTTCGGCCCATTCCGCGAAGCAGCCGAAAAACGTTATTTAGTCTCTTCTTCATCTCCTCTAAAGTGGAGTTATGCCGAATAGTTTTCCCCGAAAGTTCCATTGACACAGACTCGGAGCATATGGTCAGGTCATCTTCGCAATTACAGGATTGGCACATAGGAAAGTCTGCCCGACCTATCATGAACAAGGGTGAGCCTACCTAGAGAACAGCGGTTTGTAATGATTTGGTTCCAGGTGCAGCTTTCCCATCTCGATCGGCGCTATTGTGGTCTGGGTATCTTCTTCCTATACTCACTTTGCGGGTCCCTTTCGTCAATGCCACCATCGTTGTTTCCAGGTCTACTGGTGTAGAGCGTTGGTCTAGGTCCATGGCCTCATTCGCGAGCACATCCGCCCTTTCATTGCTCTCTAAGACACTATGGCTTGGCACTTATTGAAATTTGATCGTTATTAAATCTGCTAAGGTATTGAGCTTCTTGGCTATTGACACTGTTCCATTCCATCTTCTTCTTGTCCTTTTTCTTATTGGTCTTCTCAGCATCTGTAGTTCATACAAGTTGAAACAACTGCTAGGTGCATTTCTTGTAAACTACAATATTTTGACACCATTAAAGTAATTGATATGAATAATGATTGCCTGTCATGCCAAAAAAGTTTCCTACTGAAGATTAATCATAATCGCTTTTTGTTAATGCTGAAACCCCTCTTGACCTGTCAATGTGAAAGAAGAAGCAGAGTCCTCATAACATTCCATAAAATGCTGACATGTTTTTACCTATAAGCTGTTCATGAAAGAAGACCTTCAATTGACCCCTTTATCAAGTTTTAGTTGCCCAAATGGGTGTTTCATTCCTCAAAAACTATTACCTACTACTAGTATGTACTAAACAATTTTTAAATTAAAAAATATGGTAACGAATTATATATACTCCATTTCAAAGCCTCATTTTTAAACGCATTTAAAAAATGGAAACAGCAGTTTTACAATTGACCTGATTGTAATATTGTGGATCAAATGTGGTATTGCCTAACTTTGTAAAACAGCAAGGGGGACGGATCCTCGAATTATCATTGATCTGGAGGAGATGCCAAAATGAGTTGAGAGTACAAATCTTTTAGGTGACACTCATAGTGATATTATCACTCGATTATTTATACATATTAATGGTTCTTTAAAAACTATTAGTAAATGTTAAAAACTTTTTTTTGGTTAAGTTGTCTGTTTATTTTATTCCAGTAATGATGTCAACATTTTTATTTGTAGTATTTATTCATATATATGTATATCAACGTACACTATACTTAACAGCCTTATACGATAAATGTACAATCAAAATGCCAATGACAAGTATTTATTTATTATATCTATAAAAGTTATCTATATATTATTTGTAAATATTAATATCTACAAATAGAAGGTTGAATGTACAATAATATACAAGTATAAATTTTAAAATAACATGCAATAATAAAGACAAATTTCGTTTATTTGCGTTCTTTTATATTGACAAGAGAGACGTTATATTTATTATACGAGTATGAAGACAATAGAAAAATATAACCTCATTATTTCAAATACACATATGTGAGAATGTTCTCGTTGCTGAGAGCTTCCTATAGGCTAAAAGCTGAGGAATAACCAAACCACAGCCAGACAAAAGCCAGGTGAAGTTTAGTTGAAGTATAAATAAGATTGCAGCTAAATTACATCTAACAAAAATAATAATCACATAATAATAAGAAATACTTATTACATAACAAACTATATCCAAGTCATATTCTAGATAGAAATACCGTTTATAGAAGAGAGTAACTAGCTATATGAAACTATTTACTATATTACTATCAGATTTCGCACAGCTTGTTGAGCAGAATTAAAGCCATTCAAAACTTAGATAGGCCAAAACCCTCCCTATTCGCAGCTCACGTCAAAGTAGTATATACGGAATCCTATAATAAGTTTGTGTTGTTTACAATTAATAAATTAAAAAATACAATTTATTCCGCTTTAACATCTTCAGATGCCCAACAAATAACTCTTAATAACCTCAAAATCTCTCTCATCTAAAACAATTTCAATACTAATCGAGATCTATAAGAAGGAGTCCACAAAATAACATTCTATTTTTTTAAGTTAAATATTGTGTCTATATTTTAAAGCATTTAGGAAGCCTTATATAATAATATATTTTATTATTAGTTATGAGCCCAATTATTAGTGTGAAGTACATCCAATTTCTGTTTGATACCAAAGTCTATATTTCGTTGTATGAGAGATTAGTGGCATATCAAAAACACAATTAATAAGATATGACTCAGCTTGTACATCGTTAGAAAACTAGAAAAGATCTCTGAATAATATCAAATTTCGGGTTCATAATAAATATTATTATATATTAAATTAACTGCATTTCAAGAAAGACACCTCAGATACAATTCCATAGTTGAATCGAATGTATAATTTGAAGAAACGAGGAAACTCAATAAAATTAGACAGACACAGAAAGAAACAGAAATTGGTAATTTATTTAAATCTAACTTTAATAAATTAAATATAATTTAAGTATAACGAGAAAAACTGAAAGTATAAATTGCTTAGTTAAACAATCAAAAAGGTAACAACAGTATTGTATTTGTGCAGCTTAAAATGAAGATAAAACGCACTTAAAGCAACTTCACTTTCATCTATATAGAAAGCACAAAATAAATTATCAGTGCATTCGATATCAGTTGCACAGAAATTCAACGCCAATTACTAACGTCACAATTTATAATCAATATTAAGCTTCATAAATATATTTTATTGTTTTTCGCCAATAAACTACATTTATAAATTAAAGAACAATTTTTGAATAAAAAAAATTCATGTTTAATAAAGAATTTGACAATCGAGATATTTATAATCGCACATTAAAAAACTTGACAGGTCATAAATTAATACACACTACAAGCACAACTAAAATTATTTATGGAATGAAAAATAATTATTCACCTTTTTGTAGTTGAACAGATTTGCTTTCACTCGCCAAAACATTCTCAAGTGATTCTTTTTCATAACGAAGTTCTTCAATAATACGATCACGATTCTTGATATTTTCTTTAATATGGAGAGTTAGAAAGTGAAAAACTGAATATGAATAAAAACAATAAAACCAACAACCATGAACTCTCACCATTCAATTCTTTGATGCATGCATCTTTGTGTCGAGCGGTTCTGCACAATTCCTCAGTTCCACGGCGTTGTCCTTCAATATACTTGTCACATTTTTTAACGTCTTCCTCTCGCTCTGCAAGTTTCTCTACAAAAGAAGGAAATCAATTCCACAGTTTAAGTAAACTCAGTGTACAATATGATCACGTATTACTGATTATTGATATTTAAAATAATGGCATTACAAAGACAAAAATAGAACCTATTTATTTAAAAAAAACATCTACATAATAGACTATAATTGAACAATAGGTCACTTTGGATTAGACTAGATTGGGTCAATCTACGAAAACTAGTTTTTGAATAATGATTGACAGAAGAAATATTATCAACTGTGGGTTCAGGTCAATCGTGCGATCAATCTAAATTCTAAACGCGATAAGATTAATCCAGTCTCATTTTTGTAAATCAATTAATATATTAACGTTAATGTTTAATTAATATTAACCTACATTTAAATAACAGTGTGACCAAACTTTTTTTTAAAACGCATCACCTTAATTACTATCTACTAAAAACTAATTCATGAAAAATGAATTAAAGATTTGAAATAAATATACTTTTTTAGCAATTCTAACAGATTATAAATATATGCAGTTAAAAGCACATAACTTTAAACACCAATTAACAGTACTAAATATTGGAAGTACATTTGTTTATCTTAAATTTGAAGCCAAATATGATAGTCTTTATAGTATTATAGAATATTCATGTTAACTGAGTCTTAGACTCTGTTTACCTAATTTGAGATGAGATTTTCCAGAGTTTGGTAATTAGAGGGTTTTTTAATCTTACATGAATTTTTTCGTAGATCCATTAGTTTGAAAAACAAATCTATTGCCTAAAAAGTTGTCAGTTGCTTTCCTTCTGAGAATATAGAACAACTATTTAAGTATTCCTTAATCTGAATATAATGTATCAATTTAGTGAAAGATAATGATTAATGGACTTTAATGTGCGAATAAAGGTTTTATCATCAAGACTTTCAGGTATCGTTTAATTTCAAATTGAGAATACAAACAAAGGGACGATAACTAGGCTCCATAATCAGCATTATAGTTATACAAACATT
>JAYRBW010048349.1:0-11301 GCA_036023295.1 Invenusta paracnida
ATTAAATGTGTTCTACCGACGTGTTCTTCTTTTTAATCAAAACTATTAATGGGAACAAATGTATTACATTTTATATACCTATTAAATATTATTTAAAAAATTTTATATATAGGTTTATAATAGAAGTAATCGGTGTATATTACGCTCGTACTAGCCCAAAGAATATAGAAAATATTACACTTAATAAAGTATTAAACTTAATGAATGTTTTGCTCTATTATTTATTTTACGCATATGGATCATAGTTTGCTATTAGGATAATTGTTTACAATATTATATGTATATATAAACAAGTCTAGATAATTAATCTTAAACAATTATATGAAGCTTTTTATTTAAGATCTCACAATACATAAATATTAACTCTCAGTTTACATTATAATCTCTAAACTCTCTATATATTATATAATTATATAGATGTTTAAGACTTAAACAATTTTCGCATGTCACAAGAATCAATAAAATACAATTAACTACATTTGTATCAAACACTTTTATATCACATTTACTATTTAAAAGGCACTGTATAAAGACACTTTATAAAAACTTAAAATAAAACTAAAAAATAGTACATATCAGACTGTTTTCAATAATCAAGAAGAGTTACAACTTTATATATCAATAACATAAAAATAGACCTAGTCAAAAGTAGACAATGAATTAAGTATAAGGTAAAACAAAGACTATTTCTATGATTGGTTTTTTGCATAGATTGTTTACATTTGAATATATTCATCTTTAAAATAAAATTATTAATGTCAAAATAAAATCAACAGCGTCGCAAAAGATTGAAACCAAGAAACCTATATGACAAAACGTTAGCGGAATAATTTGTTAAAACACGTCGGTAGTTCAAACATTGATGAAAATGATGTCAAAGTGCACCAAGAATGTACGTTTTACAAACTCTAAAGTTAACAAAAATAAGAGAACAACATTGCCGAGAAAAGTACTTGTCAATTTATGTGGAATTGTAAAATTAATCATTTAATAACATAGCCCAGAATTTTTCCAGAATTTTATTTTCTTATTTTTGTGAGCTTTAAATTTTTTAATATATCATGCATATTGATCTATTGTATATATGGATTTTTAATAACAATCAATAAAATATGACTTTTGTCTCCTGTTTTATATCAATTTCATCAATGGAAACACTACGATGACATTGATACCAAAATTTAGCTTTGCAATGCACGTCCAGGCAGTGACATTTATCTATCAACTGTCAAAAATAGGCCTATTCACATTAGACCAGAGTGCTGCGCTGTTAGCATCTCTCAAGCTACATTGCTGACGATGTTTTTGTTGCTGTTGTTAAATGTCGGACTCATGCCACTCTACATCACGTTGGTGCATTATCTATTTCGTGGAACACATCAAGCATGAGAAAGTGGCGGGATGATGCTGAATTACAATGTCTATACTCTTGATTTGAACAAGAAATGCTGCATCCTTCTTCTGAAATGGACGTTGTCTTCCTTGATGCGGCAGTTTCAGTCCGTCATCACCGTCCTTTGTCCGCCAGCCTCGAACTGTGTCCCAAGGTCTCGCAGGGGTCCCTGGGAAGGGCACACAGATCCAAAACATGTCGCCAACCTCTCTGTGGTGTATCGGGATTACCTCCAGAAACCGGGAACTAATGAAAAAAGCCCGAAACCAATAATCTTGGTGAAATATAGATTAAAGATTGCTGTTATTAATGTCCTGACGATGCGATTATCGTCTAATAAGGCCACAAAAAAGCTAATAACGTAAAACGTTCAGCAGCAAAAGTTGAAGAGCTCTTAAATAGTAGGTGTCAGTGACAGACTACACCAAATAATAATGATAATAATAGTTTAACAAAGTGTGTAAATATGACTTATTTTTAAGCAGATAAATTATTTCAGTACTATTTGTAGCTAAAATAGTATAGCTATCTATTAATAAAATTTGTTAAATCATAATGCGCTATAATACATTTTTGTAATTTAATTTTTAATTCGGTGAATGTAATTTGGAGAATGATTAATTTATACCTCAAATAAGGAAAATCAAAAAGTTTGCCTTTTAGGTGAAGCCCGAGTTAACCTTTTTACAAAAGTAGGGCAATCCATTTGACACAAAGAAACAATATAATTGAATATAAATTATTCTGTTTGAAAATATCAATTTTATGAGGAAGCCATTTTCCAATAAAACACAAATTAAATCTATCTAGAAATCTGGCAAAAATTTAAAAAAGATGAAGAAGAAATAAAATTAGAAAAAGAATTATATGTTTAAAAACCTTTCAGCGTAATTGACCCTTTGTGAAAAGTTTAATAGATACATTTTATATCGAATTAAATATCCTACAACATTGTTTTATTATAATTTATGAATATAGCTAGGTAAAAATACTTTAATCGTATTTAAAACCATTCTGATTGAAAACAACTAATAATATACACGTAAAATTTCGCATAAAATATGCCTTTTACAAATATTGATTTTATAAATATTGATATTTTAACGTTCAAATAAATTAAACGAACAGCTTTTTAATTATGAAAGAGATGCATTTCAAATGCCTATATTAAGATAAAGAGTAGAATACAAGTTTATCAACAATTCGATTTGATAACATGGCTGAGAGTTATCTACAGTATCACCGAAAAAATCATGACAAATTAATACACATTAACCAAAAAAGCTATCACTAC
This sequence comes from Invenusta paracnida, assembly GCA_036023295.1. NCBI lineage: Eukaryota > Metazoa > Platyhelminthes > Proseriata > Coelogynoporidae > Invenusta > Invenusta paracnida. Next base: position 2,688 of record JAYRBW010048349.1, read on the forward strand.
CTCCAACTAGATTCGGCCATCTCCGTGGAACGTCTCTATAAACTTCCATTCTGTATTCGGATAATGCTGGAAAACCTACTTCGCAACTATGACGAAGTTAACATCAACTCTTCAGATGTGGAAAACCTTATGAACTGGCGCGAAACCCAGTTTAAGGACATCGACATTCCTTTTAAACCCTCGCGGGTTGTCGCCAACGATGTTGTGGGAACCTCGGCGATTATCGATCTTGTGGTAATGCGCGAGACAGTAGCGCGTCTGGGCGGCGACTACAAGTGTATCGATCCGGTGGTGCCCACAGTACTTATTATTGACCGGTCGATAGAGGCACAACATACTGGGAGCTCGGAGGCCCTGGAGAAGAACCAGGAGCTAGAGTTCCAGCAGCACAAGGAGCGATTCCGCTTTCTCAAATGGGCGGCACGAGCCTTCCCTGGCCTGAAGGTGATACCAGCGGGCTCAGGACTGGTGAACCAGCTCAATCTGGAGTGTCTTAGTCAGGTGGTTATGGGGGCGAACTCGGGCTTCCTTTACCCCGATAGCGTTGTGGGGATCAATTCGCAGACGGCGACAGTTGGGGCACTTGGTAAGATGTAGTCGAGCTCTATTATGTAACAACAATCGACAAATCCTTGCTTAATACCAGCTTATATATTACAACATTATGGCTTACTAGATAGTAATTAATTTATACAATATAAAGCTAAAATTATAGTAATATAATCGACAGTTTTAAAGGACAATTTTGAAGAAAGCTTAAAAGCTTAGGATTCTGTTTCAAGAAATACATTTTAGATGCTATATATGCATACAGATATACATTATATGTACAAGTTGAAATGTATTTCCTTAAAAAGCAAAGAATAGTACTATACTAAAGCATGTGTTTCATCCAATTTTCGGAGATGCATTCTCAGTCAGGGGATTCAATTAATCAACAACAAATGGTGAAAAAATCGGAGATACTATACCTACGATGTAGAAATATTTCTGAAAGCGATGTGTAGAAATTCAACTAACAAACAATAAACAGGTAATTATCGCAGAACTAAGTTCGCTTAAACATACTTAGAATAACATTAGCAAATTATAAATTATAAAGTTTAACTTAATGTTCATAATCATAATGGAATAAAATACACATGGAATGAAACTAAAATTATTGATGCTCATAATCAAGTAAGTGTATAGAATTAATAATACTAAAACGTTAATAATAAATACATTACTCAGTAAATAATTAATTGATAAAAATAATCATATAGTCAAAATGCAAAATAAGAAGAAAAAGGAGGTTTAGAAGATGGGAACTTCACTTTATCCTATTCTTGTTGGTTGTTGATGGTGTAGAGAGTTGAAGTGCTCATTTACCAGAACCGTCTTCAACAGAAGCTTTACTAAATCAATTTCTCGCTCGAGAACTCTGATCTTTTTATCTTACTTGGTAAGTTCGAGTACATCACCAACACCATCAAGTATGCACACGTAAACATATATGGAGGTCAAACTTCTAAAGAAAGAGTGATTTAATAAAACGTTGGTTCAAGAAGGTCGGAACAACTAAGAGCCTTAACCATCCATCAACAACCGACAAGAATGGAATCAATTGAAGTATTTCATCTTCTAAGCTGCCTTTCCTTCTTCTTATACGCATTGTGATATGATTATCTCTCGTTTACTTTAAAATATATTTATTAAATAATTATTTTCTTAGTAATGTATATTACTAACATTTTAATATCAGATTTTTGACACATTTTATTAACAATGTATTATGCATTTTATTTTTATTTAATTTCATGTGCAATTTATTTAATTGTGATTATGAACATTTTCTGCCATTTTACTCTTTATAATACTTCTGACTTTGATTCGCAGATATATATAACAGTTCAACTTTATAACCAATATTTAGCTTATGTTATTAGTACAGTTTACTCATTTATTATATATTTAATTGTTAATACTTACAAATAGATCGAAAATCTAATCGGTGTCGTTGTAGTAGATTCGTTTTGACCAACGACTGGCAAGAAATGGTTATTGTACATATGTATCTAATTCAGTAAAAATATAGATTTTCAGACTGGCAAAGCTACAGGATATAAAGCACTGATGTGAAAAGTAAATCTATAAAAATGTGTGCCTCAATTAGAGCTACAAAAATATATATGTACTTTACCTAATTTTGCCTATGCAAAATCACGCTAATATATATAATGTATAATAACGCTAATGTATAATACATCAATTATGTAAGCTTTGAACTAAAAATAGATCCAATGATTGGCCTAAATATTTCGCTGCTTCAGCGTGGATTGTACATATTTTCTTCTCTTGGTGTTATTATACTGGTCAAATATCTTTGATGATAATTTATATCTGTTTAAGAGAATTTAGATCTACGACCATTACCTGTTTCTTTGTTGTTAGTTAGCACAATATCTCATTTGTTTACCATTTGTTAACATTAATTTAATCTTCGGACTGGAAAATGCATCTCCCCAAGTTTGGCTAACAATATATTCTTGCCCTGTTTATTTGATTAATTGGTTTAATTGATTATAATGATCAGTTATTGGATTGAACGCGGTCATATTGGCTAGGTAATATTTGCAGTTCAGAAGCTAAATTGTTGTAAAGCTTTACATGTATATCTCCTATTTTAACCCAATCTATACCGGGTTGGTTTTTGCACATCCATAGCGCGGGTAAGGGGGGCGGGCGGGTCCCCTATATCATAAGGCCCCCCTATAATTGATAAGCTTCCTGAAAGATTTGCATGTAGTTCATTAAAGAAGTTTTCTAATATATTTCAATGAAATTTTTTTTAAATACGTAAATATTCTTTTTTGTTTATTTTTTAATTTCGAAACTTTTCAAAAATAACTTCTGAAAGAAAAACTTTTTTTTTTTTTTTTGTGCTTTATTACACTAAATTAATCAGTAACCCAATCAGAGTTTCGTCTGATTATCTGAGAGAGATAAGCATTATTTAATATGAAAAGTATTGTTTACTCATCTTTTACAACTTCTGTGTGTGTAAAACATGTGTTATTTTATGCCTGTATGATAATGCATGTATATTACATTTCTCGCTACAAGTTAAAAGCCACTAAATTTATATAAATATGTAGCCTTCAGAAATCTGCAAGGAAAAGCAATTGTGTCACTGTTCTTGAACTTTCTATACAATTCACCACAAGTAATTGTATTACAAGCGTATATAGCACCTGTAGTGGCGAGCTCGAAGAGAAATAAAGACTTGTAATAGAAAGTATCCGTTAGACAGAACCTAATATAAGCATTTCATGAATTAGGCAAAAATATGTTCATATAAGAATTTAACCCTAAATCCATAACACAGCCCCACTCCAGATTTTTGCGATTGGTGATTGTTTTAAATGAACAAATGCAGCATTGTAAGCTTCTCTGCCTTTTCTCAGATATAAAGTTTTACAACTTTTTGGTGTTATAGTCACTATTGTGCACCCCCATGGGTCACGTGACCACAACACCACTAAAAATGCACGCTTTTTTGTAAAAAAATTAGCAAAAGATACGTATTTTTTATTTTAAAAAACTTGCAATTACCTAAATATTCTGATTCGTTACTGATTAATTCCATACAATAATTCACGAACTAGAATACAAATAAATTTATCTTTGAGAAAAGATGAAGAAAAATATTTCCATAATTTAGTTAATCCTTTAAAAAATGATAACAAATCTTTTTTACCTGTTTAAAATATCTATTACGATTGTCTTCTTTAACTGTACATACATTTGAAGTTTAAAAATACTACTTAAATATTAGAAGGCTTAAATTATAATGATAATTCCCGCAGATATGGATGGACAAATAAACCCGGTATGGGCTGTGTTAAAAGCCACTTGTGGTATTGTGATAATATGGAGAACTGAATGGTTTTATTCAACTTACAGGTGTACTGGCCTGGGATGTCAACTCCTTAGAGGCATGTCAAGCGATTTTAGGTCAACCGGTTTTGGTTCGAATTCCCCAAGTCCTTGGGTTTCGAATTGTTGGCAAATTGAAGCCTTTGACAACGGCGACTGATCTGACGCTGATGATCATCTGTCAACTTAAGTCTTACGATGTTGCTGGGAAGATCGTGGAATTCTTTGGTTCGGGAATTCCTCAACTGCCAATCCAGTATCGGTAAGCTGCAGACTTTTTCTATGATATCAAAAGAAACATGACACCGTTGAAAAAAGAGAAATCCAAGAAGCGAGCTCCTCAAAAGTAAAATGATAAAATGATATTGATGATACGTAGAATACGCAGCCATTGAAGAAATTGATATAAAAAGGGCGCCAAGATATAATTGTTACAATACTTGCTGTTAAAAATGCATAAACAGTAACGTCGCATAGAGTAACATAATGTATATTTAAACTGGAAAATTCATAATAATAAGAGAAAAATTAAAAAATCTGTCATTGCAATGGTATAAATTATATTCCTTTATAAATTTATATTAATTAGCTTATTATGTAACAACTAACTATGTATTCATGAGTTTCATAAATATGTTCCATTACCAAGACACTTTTCCGAATTGTAGTACTCTTCTTCTTATTATTAATTTTCTAGTTTAGATATACATATGTTACTCTATAAATCATAATATAAAATCTCAAAAATCTCAAATTACTGAGCGATATGTTTATGAATTTTTAACAGCAAGCATTCTAATAATTAAATCGTTTTATATATATTTATTCGATGGCTCATGTTTTACATAAATCATCAATGCCATTTTAACTTTTTGCATTTGAGTAGCACGTTTCTTGTCTTTCTTTTTTTCGACGTTGTCCTTTTTAACTGGTTCGCGTGCCATTAAAATAAATATACGTACATGCTAAAATGCCTTTTCTATCAATCAAATCTTTTTAGATTATCTGTGCAATGCACTGAATAAAATAAATGAACAATGATATACAATAACGGTTGAGCTTATTTAGAGATATTGAAAAATGGTAAGAAGGCGATTAAAACCATCGATTTAAATAAGATCAGTGAAACAAATTTCAATTTTGGTGAAGTAGAGTTTGATCGAATTATTGTTTCATAAAATGTTTATATCGATTTAGACCTTGTGTGTAATATTTAGGAACACAAATATTCGTTGGTGGTCTTAGGATGAAATTGTAACAATAAAATTGTTTACTTAGAAATTATTAAACATATATATAGAACAGCATAGTTACGGCCCTTCAAAACACAATTATCAATCTACGGGCTACCGATGAAATTTAATAAGATGTTAACAATATATTAATATCTAATTCTTCCAACGTTCAATCTATCGGTCCTGTACAGGGGAATCACTTGGCTTTTTATAACAATTTGTTATCGTAAAAAAATTGTTTTTGAATTTTAACTTAACCTGAATGGTAAGCATTTTTTATTTGATGAACGCCATCTCATTTAATTATTCGCGGGAAAATGGTTCTAAACTGTATAAAAATTCTAATTATTAATATACACTTTATCGTTACATGCCATTAGTATTTTTGAAGATTTCTTCTTTTCCTGCCATATAATATTTGTCGTACTTGTATAACAACTTCATTTCTCCAACAATTTCCAAATCCCAAAATAACAGTGCCGCTATCAGCAACCTGTGTTCTTGTCTGGGTGTTAAATCGGTCTATTTTCCCGTGGACTACTTCACGATCGATTACTTGGAGCGGACCCGCAGGAATCCCACTCTGGTCCCAGTCGTCGAGAACTACATGAAAGCCAACCATCTGGTGATTCTGGAGCCTTCGGTGGGTGACGTAGGCGACAACTATCCCGACTACAGTCACACCGTTGAATTGGACCTGAAGACCGTGTGCGCCTCGATGATCCGACAGAAAGACTTCACCAATCACGTCCCAATTGATTATATTCATTCGGACTTTCTTCTCTTCATTAGTGCGGAACATGGAATCAAGGTAGAAGGGGGGGGGGTGTTGACTAAAGCTTTCCAACTAGATCATTTATTCCAATATTGGTCAAATTTAGTGCAATCAAAGAAAAACAACAATGTAAATAAATATACACTATAATTATATTGACTATAGTTTAATATATTTGTTCAAATTGTTAGATTTTTTAATTGGCATTAATGGAAATAATTTAGTGAATATATACAATAAATAATTTTTTAAATAAATGGTTAAATGTAAATTATGAATTACATTTGTGAAATAATAACCTTTCCGTGAATATATTAAAATAAAAAGAGATATTGAAACGTATACCTTAAATATATCGTTCCACAATAACCATAAATTCGTGGTAGATATTTCCATTACAAATTACTGTTTAACATTCAGCCTTAGCTAATTTATTACAGCATATTAATACTAATTTCATTCGATATAAATACAATCAGTAGAATTATGTACACCATTTGTAGTTTATATAAAATATGTATATCTTATATTAACCCGTTATCAACGTTTGTGAATATAATTTAAAGCAATCAATATATATTAATACTTTAACCAATTATCTTAAAATAAATAGACTAAACACATTAATTGAGTTATTGAAACCTATTAAATATATATGTATAAGCTATGAGGCTAGTTTTATAATCAAAAGGCTTACTTTTATTTCCACTATAGTCAGAAACAATGTCCACAACGATCAAGTCCAACGTAGACATCGAGGTGAACGGAGAAGCCTACACCTTGAGTCATGGGGACGTGGTCCTGGCCGCCATCTGTGGATGCTTGTCCACATGCAATCCCTTTGAAATGATCGGTGTTGCAATTATGGCAAAGAAGGCGGTCAAGGCAGGTCTTCAGGTAGTGCTACCTCGCAATTAGACTCTTTTTATTTCTCGTCTATACATATTTTAATTAAATTAAATTAAATTTGATCAATTATTAAAAAATCAATATTAAAAATCACGGAGAACAAGCAATTGTGATGTTCTGATAAAGATGAAGTTATTTATTGTGACCAAAACAGGGTTCGAACCCAGGACCTACGGGTCATGAGTCCACTGCTCTAACCCCTACACCATGGCCGCCGTTTATAATGTGACATAATTTGAACTTTATTAATATGCACTTTACTATAATTTAAAATTATTTAGCGTTGATTTAGAATTTTCGTTTTTCTTAGGATATTTTATTCTTTATACAAATAAGAAAGAATTCGAGTGCATTCTGCAAATAAGGTGGCTGCGTGTATCACGATTTGAAATAAGCCCTCGATTACTGAGCAATATTAAAGATTCATACATTCCAACATCAAATATGCTATTTCACTAACTAGCATATTCCTCCGGAGTGTGCTGTGTGAAATGCCAGAACATAAATAAGAATTATTTTATCCTTTGCCTGATATTAGTTTGCATATAGATATCATGCATAAGACAATGGTATTGTGTGTAAACTATATTTCAATTAGTCCAAATAAGTGCGTTTATGAAGAGATGACGGTTAAATAAATTTAAAGATTCTCTTTCAATAATTATGTCTCTGCATACAAATTTTAAAAAAAGCGTTGATATTTTTCCGCATTTTTATACCGATGTCTTTTATCAGAAACCAATATAGCTGTTTTTGAAATTTAATTTATTCATAATTTTTTTTCATATCAGTTGATTACATTTTACAATTGTAGATTATCCTTTACATACGTATTTAGTATCTAAATTAGAAAATAAAGGCATTTTTATTTTTACATTTAGAATATTGAATTTCAAAAGAATTCAGTCAATAATGAAGCTTACCGCCAATATATGCTACATTATCTTAGTAGTACAGTTTATGATATATATACATACCTGGGACTGACTGTTTATTTTAAGGAATTTTTACAACCGCACATTTTTAAAGTACAACTGCACAAATTGGTTACTGCTGCACACTAAGATAAGTTCGGCTGGGATTACCTATAATATGCTTATAATGCATTGTTTATGCATTCCCTGATATATGCATGTGTATATAAAAAGGATTGTAATTTGCAATTTTCAACGAATCAATGTTATAAAATTGACTTAAAAAGGGGGAACAGGATATATTTCAGTAAATTAATATCATATTTGATTCTTATTTGTTTGATAACTATTGTATTGGGCCATTGTCTTTATAATTTCCGTCCGTTGTATATTCTAACTCTGACTGTGATCAAGCCATGAAACTAGTGACACAACTCTGGTGGTCGGTGCTTAGTCGGTTCTCTCGCTTTTGAGTGAAATATATTTTATACAATTTAAAAGTGCACTTTATTAAAATCATAAAATTAAGATTGATCTAAAAACAAAACAAGAGTGGAAGGTTGATTGAAGATTGATTGAATTCAAAAGACGAAATAACTCTCGCTAATTATATAAACAATCAGTTTGATACAAACAAAGGTGCGGCCTTTCATCAAGACCTTCTTCTCTCTTTCTCTCTCATTCAGGTGCGCCCTTTCATCAAGACCTTCTTCTCTCTTTCTCTCTCATTCAGGTGCGCCCTTTCATCAAGACCTTCTTCTCTCTTTCTCTCTCATTCAGGTGCGCCCTTTCATCAAGACCTTCTTCTCTCTTTCTCTCTCATTCAGGTGCGCCCTTTCATCAAGACCTTCTTCTCTCTTTCT
>JAYRBW010048360.1:0-11301 GCA_036023295.1 Invenusta paracnida
ATGAATTTATATCTTTTAAAATTGTCTGTAGCTAACCAGCTTTTTGCCATTTTTGGCGATAAAAAAATATATATATAGAAATGCGATAATTAATAGATAATATATATATTATATTCCTTTCTTTCTTTTTTTTTCTTTCTTGTTTTGTCTTTATTTATTTATATAACAAAAAGTGCAAAAACCAAGGTACAGGAGAACTGAGTAAAAATAGGTCTCTATATAGAAAAGTCGCTTCAATCTCAGTGAGACGCGTTATTAAGCAACAACACTTTATTTAATGTAATAAATTATTTATTATATGACACTAATCAGTTATCCTAATACTAATTCGTACTTGAGGAGCATAGACGAATAGTTCTGAGATCGCTGCTGTACTTTTCGTATTGTTTTACCAAAGTCACATGACCACTCCATTATACTTAGGGTGTACAGTAGTGAATATAGCGTGAAAAGTTGTAAAACTATATTTTAATGTAAATTCACGGAAGCTTATTTTGCTCCGTTTGTTTGTCTCCTCCCCACCCCCCCCGGGTATTCAGGGGGCTACACGGGTGTATGATGACTTCAGCTAATAACCAATAACTTATTGCAAACGAGGAAGTTGCAGCATTATTCCCCATACATACTACAGTTTGCAGACATCACTTTATAAGTAAAATGTATTGTTATTTTTATCACAATACATTTTCATCGTAATGTTTTCATTGGTTTACTATTTCATGTCTCCACAGCTACCGGATTTAAATTTAAAAATTGTATCCCAGACATATTTAATAGTTTCCCTAAATCTTACAGAAATTTGCAGTAAATTAGGAGTTATAAACTTTATTTAGAATGCTCTAAATTGCTGACGCTCTTGTTCTTGATTTGTCTATGCACCGCATCGTCTAATATACTGATTACTAAATTAATTATTTTATTTTATAATCTATAATCCAGGTAGAGTAGTTAAATTAATTAATTACGCTATGCGATAATCTATCTAATAAAATAGGTAATATTAAATATTAAATATATCAATAAATGGGTGAAGAAACCATTTCGATAATGAAAAGTGACTCTACTTCAGATTAACTGAAATATAGATTTATACATCGTCTATTCTAGACATAGTTGTTTATGATCGTAACTTTAATTAATTATCTTTTTAGTCGTAAGTACCACAGTATATTAAAGACTAACTTAAATTTATCATGCGCTCATATATTTCGGTATTGTTTCACATTATATATGTCATTAATTTCATTAACATCCGTTGCAAACAAGGACAAATATTTCCAAATGTGGTAAGTAAAAATGCTGTACTTACTTTTTAAACATAGTACTTTCAATCACATATTAAATCTGATGTTGGTAAATATATAATAATAATAATAATGACAATGAATGTTTATTGAGAAATGTTTTGGTACCTAATTGGAATCGCGTACATAAGTTCCACTGACTATAGTGTATCATAATATATATTATTCCATCTTTAATACTAATACTCCATGCGGTATTATTGATAGAACATTGTAGGTCAAATACTATTCTGTATGTATTATGTATGCTAAGTATTTTTATAGCCTTGTGTTAGTTTAATTAATTGATAAATCGTGACTTACTGTCATGCAACACCAATTTAAATAGTTAAAGCGCTTATACTTAAAGACAATAATAAAATTGATTAATAAATGTCTAGAAATAATGTTTAGCTACAAATTTTAGATTGCTTATTTGTTCCAATTAATATGTTATGTTTTTCCAATACGCCAACTTGAGTTCTTTGGTTGTGAGATTTACCCACGAAAGTGCCACGTGTAGTTAAAAGTTTGAGTCAGAGTGATGCCGATATTACTATGGTAGGAATTACAGTTCTCAGAGTTATTCAGGTAGTTTATTTCATTTGTGCCTTGCTATCTTCGGAGCCATTCGAAGGCCTTCGAGTAATGGCATTTTGTGTTCACAATTGTATGTTTTTGTCCTTATCGACCATTATTAGATTAATGTTTGGAAATATGTTAACTGAGGAAAAGCTTGCGTAAATGCAAAATGCTTAAAACATAATAACGTAGAAGATAAAATGTATTTAACTGGATTGTTCATATTAATTGTGACAAGTTCGTTTAAAAACACATTCACAATGCACTGTGTTAGCACTCCAAGACTTCTCTAAGGCCTAAGACACGGTTTGGCGTAAGGACCTTTACTGTGTCCTAAAGAAGCGAGGTGTCCCTGTCATTCTCATTAGATGAACCAGGGGTTTTGTTTTTCCTTTGCAACTGCCGGACCTGTGTCCGCATCGGCAGAGCGATGACCGACCCCAGGTGATCTTCCAGAGACTCCATTAGGGATCCGTGATATCGCCTCTACTTTTTCTCTTTGTCAGAAACGACCTCCGAAATAGGATCTCAAGGTCTATCATCGTCAGTATGTATGCCGATGTATGCCGAGGACTATGGGCACTTCATTTTAAGAACTCGCTCCTGCTGAAAGCGAGTTTCCAGTCCATTGGAACCACTGTTCGCAGACTCTCTTCCACGGCGTAGGAGAAATCTCTTCGGCTTTCCCTTACAAACCCACGTAGACCTACGACCATTAACCCCGTCCCACATAGATGTAAGATCTGCAGCAGTTGGCACATAGTGGCCTCAGAGAAGGGTGTATGCTGGAGTTGGATTCTATTCACCGGGACCCTTACGTCAGCCCCATGGCGTTGAGAGGGTGGAGGAACTGGTCGGTCTCCCTCTTTTAGAGAGGAGCCAGCACTAAAGCACACCCTGAAGCGATACGAAAGAGGGATGCAATGGAGATAATCCAGGCCCTTCAGCCGATCGTACTCTCAGTTCACACAGATAGGTCGGCAGAAGGTGGTGTGGCCAACGATAGTACTGCGGCGGTGATTACCGTGGCAATGTGTCCGACCCTGTAGTGGTTGAGAGACTGCAGCCTAGGGGGGTAACGTGACCTCGTCTTTCAAGAATAAAGTCCTAGCTTTGAGACTGGCGGTAGAGTGGCTTGCAGATAAACAGAGTGGATGTGCGAATGCTCATCTACTTGGACAACCAAGTCACCTTAGCGGTGCTCAAGAATGACTCTCCCCCCTCACTGGAGTTTTGAAGAGTCAGAGCTGCTCTGAAATGCCTAGAAGAACCGCTGGTGATCCAATGGATGCCGAGTCATTGTGGCCTTATCTGAAACGAATGGGCTGACTTGGCAGCTGAGGAATCCATGGGTAGCGCGGGGGAACTGGCCAGTAAGACCGTATCCCTGACACAGCCAAGACGCTCATCAAAAGAGACTTTAGGGACCCACCGCCTAGTCATGATCGTATCATGCTGGTCTAAGTTCGACCCCCAAAACCTGCGGGACTTCCACGGCACGAGGAAGTCCTCATAGCTCAACTACACAGTGGCCACTCCATGCTACGGCGCCTACAGGTCATCACGTAGCCCGCTGTAGAGTCAAACATGTCCCACTTGCAAGAACGCCCCGGAGTCATTGGAGCATTGGCTGCAGCTCTGCATAGCCCAGATGATTGATAGCGTCCATATATTAATTTATTTCTTCTCTGTATTATTAAGATAATATTTTGATGACACGTAGAACAACGTATTGGAATATTTTGCTGCAATTTAAAAGTAGAGAAACGTTTAAAATTATTATCATAAGTGTTGATTCTTCTAGAAGGCATTTTTAAATTCGTTGCGGATTTTTAACAAAGAGCACATTACCATGAGTAATCTGTTTGTGACTATCGACGTGTTAGCGGCTGCGTTGATTGAACAAGAATCTCCATATTTGGCGCTTCCAGTGTGATGGAGAGAGACTCTAGCGCGTACAAATTAATGTCAATTGATATTGATAATTCTGCAGCTAGTGAACTATGTTGATTTTTTTTTGACAGACGCGTTTTAATCGCCAACATTAGATGAGTTTCAATGTAACATATTATAAAGCTTGTATTATACAATCAGCACAATTATTTTCTTTTACAGACGCCTAAAATCTAAAACTACATAAGCAAATGAGAAATATGTTTATACAAAATTTTTACACAAATAAACTAAATATCAATTATTAACCGCTTTTGGTTTCATATGTATAGCAGAATAAAAATGCTAACAATAAAGTTTCCTGTATTTTGTAAGAATTTAAATATTTGTTGAGTGCAGTTATATAAACTATAATAAAACAAATAAACCTGATATAAAAATAATGCCATTTTGAGAGAGAATATTCGAAGTAGAGAGATCATGTCTTAAAGTAAACCAGGAAGTATAAGAGCGTTCGAGTTAGATATAGTATAAAATCTAACAGTTATATATATATATATTAATAGTATGGAGAAGTGTTTCGCGAACAAAGACCCTTCCCCCTCCCGACCAATCAAATCCGTTTTAGATTTCAGCCAATTGGAGAGCCAGAAGAGTATAAAAGGAATGTGCTCATTTATTATATCTCATTCTTCTCCTGCTCATGGTACTAGACGGTCGTCCCCTCGTATGTAACCCTGACACTATACCAGTAAATGCAGATTATCACGACGAAAACGGTGAACATTATCGTCGTGATAATCTTCCATTAGGGGTATAGTACCAGAGTGGCATGCTTTTTATGAGACTCACGTAGTGGGATTGAGGTGCGACTGCTAAATATCAAAATAACAACCATTACTCATTTTTTTATCTTTAAATCTCATGTCATACATATATAAGCTCATGTTGTACTATTATTTTTTTAATATTTTGTCCATCAATTAGGTATACGTTTTTTATATCTCTATATTTATCTTGACTACTTATTTAGCCTTAGGCATCCGGGTTAAAATAGAAAATAGTAAAAGCCAGTTTATCCATTGAAATAGGTATATTTCAGTTATCACAAGTACAAGTAAAACATCGCACTACTACAGTTGTGAATGTTTACATTAAACAGCAGAGTATACAAAATGTCCTTTCATGGGTGTTTCGGATACTTGAGGTCTTAATGTAAACTTGTTGTTAAACATCCCAGGCATAACGATAAATATTCAAGCTATAAATAGTAATATAGTTAAAATAGCTCCAAAGAGGGCAGTAAACTTATGCATTACAACTATCTGTCAATAAAAGCACTTAGAATTACATTGACAATATTATATGTAGGTGATAATTTTTGTGAATATTTGCAGGAACATATGCATTATGCATGTTTATAGATTATCGAGAAATTGACGAATATATTGCTTTAGTTGCACCTTTGAAGCATTGTAAAAGTCTAGATAATTTCCACTCCATGTATATGAGTCCAAATTACCCACCTACTCCACTATGATTTTCAATACATCTGATGTCTGTATTGCAGTAAAAAGGCTTGTATAATATTGTTCCAATTTCCCACTATAGGATAGACTGTCATCGATTTCCGAACAATCTAAGTAGATGAGCAGTGGTTTCATTTTTGTATAGTGAAATTATTCCTCTGTATGCGAGTCAGATTCATCCAGTCCCTCATAACTACTACTATCCCTAATTATTTCCCCTCACTTTGCTAACTGTTCGTGTTTATAGCATATCGCGCTCTCCCCTATGTGTGTGCAAGTCAGAGAAACATGACAGATGTTTAGGTAATCAAACTCATTTTATTAAAACATAATTAGTAATAGGTAGTATAATAAAGTCCGCAATTTACCACAGGAATAAGTGTCGGTTAACAAACTGTCTAATAATGAAGTAACCATTGTTATTACGAGCAATGGTTACGTGTTCGTACAATCTCAGTCATAGACAGATTACACACAAGTATTTTATATAAGTAGTACACGAAATAGCTGCCACCTAGTGTTGTTAGAGGACTTTGAATAAAAGTAGAGTTAAATGTCCACCCACGATAGCACTGTGTATTTAACAAATGTTTTAACGAGACGGAGGATGCTGTCCGAAGGAATCAAATATCTCCCTCCGTCCGGCCATGAGGAGAAGAACGCAGGTGATCCAATGTTCACCAGAAAAATTGTCAGTTTCAGTATTGACAATGAAGCCAACAGCGCTGGCGCTTTATCTGGTTTTATAAGTGCAACGGAGAGACGATTTACCTGGTAGAAACCCAGAAAGTTATTGTCTAAGCGGTGGCCCAGACTCACAAAGCGAAGCCGTTGATTTGTATAGAGCATCTTAGATTTAGCCTTTAAAGTCCATAAGCACTTAACGTTGACCTGTGATTTTCACCTTTCCATCGAAAATGGCCATTATAATCACGTTTATGGACTCAGAAAATGCATTACTAAACTTGAGCTCCAAACAAAAATTTCCCTCCCTATAGTTGTGCATGGCGGCAGTTATTAGTACGGGCGTAAGATTAAATGCAAACAGGGTATAGCCTCCCAAGGCATAGTCAGCAAGCTTGATATCAATGTTCACATCGTGATTAAAAATGTACAAACCCTGTAGCAGTAAGCGATATACTCTCGTACACAGAATTTCTTATCAAAGTCAGATGTGAGCGAGTAGAAGGGGACGGTAGTTATCTCCCTATAGAGCGCTAGATGTTCCAGTGAATTGTGTTTAAATTCAAAAGGGTTGCGTGCAACATCCCATTATAGGCCTTTTTATCAACCATACCAATAGTGACTATTTTTGTCATGTGACCGCGAAGAATTCCATCTCGTATGCGACTCATCGATCTCGTGGGAATGGTATATGTATTCCTGCATGGTTGTATGTTGTAGCGGATACATTGAATTCTGTGTTACAAGCTGTTTTTTATGTTCCATAATTGTTCCAGGTAAAATCTTTACTTGTCTAACATAGAGAACGACTTTTTTCATTCCTTTGAAGCTTTTGATCCGCGGTCTTAGTAGAGGTGAATTTCTGGCTTGCTAAAAACCAAACTAATATGCACGTCAAGATGGCTGAGGAGATACTTGCCCTGTTAACACAAATCCAGACACAAAGGTCCACAGAGGTCAATCGATTCACTCCCTTTAACGTTATTCAGACTTGTGGATATCTACCGCTTACTATCTCCTCTGTTTCCATCCGTCTTGCCGTACCCTTGATAAAAGCAGATGTTAACAACTGTTACCGTTTACTTTTACCAGAAAATGGGAAGCAAGTTATTCAGATATGCTCTGTAGGGATACATATGTACCCCTCTCTCAATTTATGTATTATCTAGCGTAAGCTTCACATCGGAATAGAGGGTTTACTAGTGGTTTACTAGTGCCACCTTTTGTGTTTCGACTGCATAGTAGGTACTATCTACTTTTACAACTTTGTAGCGCAAGTGAAGCATTGTATCGTTCATGTCAATATATTAATCTGAGTAGGAAGTAATTGTAAATTCGATGAGAGTATTGCCTTGGGTGATAATATTGAAAGAGTATATATCTACCCATTACGCATGATCAAGCACAGTCTGAACAGGTCTCAACTCAAATAAAGAGATCTCGCTCTTTGTACACGTGCAGTCACTTGGTAAAATCATACTTCTGACAGCTTTCTATTTCGTTTAACAGGAGGAGTGGCCTTTTTCACTCTACCCTCTTTCATGTTTATAGGCTAGGCTCTATCCCTATCCATCCTACGCGGTCCACTACCCTGCTGCATAGTGGGAAAGACATCTATTTTTTATATATAATTAAATATAGTTGCCCATCCAGTTTTCCCAGTGGTTATTTTCTACACGCTTTTCTTGCTGATCTCAAAGCTTGAAGACAGATATCCATGGAATAATATTCCTTCTAGTACATGAGTAAGGTCAAGTGTAACAGATTCATCTCCTTCACTTTGTTGTGAAAATCCCCCCTCGTTAGCCTCTAAAAGGATATTGACCAAGTTTGTTTTACTCCCAAATCCAAATAGGAAGGTGATATAGGGATCAATTGTAATGGATTTAAGTGAATCATTTTTCCTTGCAATAGCAAATTTTGCGATCTATGTTTATTATATTATTATAGAAAAGTCTTTATGATTGATTAAATAGTTGTCTTTAATTAATAAAAATCATCTTTTTTCGGTGTTAAGCCTTCTGTTCCAAGGACGCCTTCGGTTAGATAGTAACATTGACAATTTTCTCGGTTTAATTTGTATATATGAATCTGTTCTCCCTTCCTGATTTTTCATTGAATTGTCAATGGACTTCTAAACTAGACCGACTTTCCAATGATCATCCTGAACATCTAAGCTGATATTATTAGTCAGCTGTGTTCTATAGTGAGATGGTGTGTTTGTATGGCTTTCTTTGTCCTCCTCATGCACATTTCTTGGTTGAATAATGAAAAAAACATAACTCTAATTAATATAGGACATCTTATCCACGAGTTAGTTGGGAACAGGGTATCCAAGTAATCTTTACGCGTGAATAACCTCTCCAGCGCACATTGGGCTTTATTTGTATACACTATCCCTCAACATGGTTCATTCACGTATCGCAAAGTGCAACAGTAGTTTCTGTGCGGACTGTGGATCATTTTCTATGGCGCATGCAGTCAACACTTCGAGTCGCATTCAGGACAGCGTTTTCAATTTTGTTTAAAGCAGTCTTGTAGAAGCTCTACGGACACAGCAACGACCTACTCCACCGAGTCAGTTCTGAAAAGGCGTCATGGACTCTGCAGTGGAGAAAAGATTTTCAATCACAGAACACTTGCAGAGGTCAGTATGAGGCAGGCGATCACTGTTGGGCAGCGGGTGTGGTACATCTATACTCCGTCTCATTTTGTCCCCCGAATGGATAATATACGGAGCGGAGTGGGGTACTTCCAATCACAGGTCAACCGAATTCTCCCCTACCATGGAAATTACAGATAATCTCACTCACAACGGCTTATAACCATCCTCCTCTTGCTCATCAGACACTGCTGCATACCTTACTCCCCACGGCCTACAAGCTTCTACCTACTCCTGCTCCTCCTGCTAACCAAACACTGCCGTAGACTTTACGGTTTTCTGCATGCTCGATCGTTGACGTTTAAGATGAGTGTCTGTTAGACCTCTCCCCACAGTACCCAGGGTCTCTGACGATTTCGAAGACTATGGGGAGTGCGATGCACTAAAATTTGTTTTATAATAATGTTTTCGTCTTGTATTCAATTATATGTCCATGTATTATATCAGTCTTCCTATTTCATTCTCAATAATAGGGTATGCATTAGATATACCTAGGTTAAAACATTGTTCACTTAGACTTGTACTAGTATCAGATATAACGATTTCATTGTCTAGTATGTTTATAAAAGTTGAACTTGTCTATAGCCATTGTGTTTTTTAGAATCACCCCTTTTTTATAATAAAAATTTCATTTAACGTGTTAGCATTATTCAACATTTCATGTTGACTAATAGGTCCGCCAGTAACATTTAAGTCCGGAATAAATTGTAATATAACTGGTTTAAATGTCTGCTCATTCGGACTATATCTATTGGCGTCCTCAAAATTGTCAATACTAATACTACAAATGTAGCTATTTTCTGATGAGTCAAAAGAGGAGTTCATAGTTATTCAGATATAATGATAAATGTTATTCCTGTTTATAAAGTGTTACATATGTATTATAGGGAGTGCCAGCATTAAAGAGTATGAGTTCATAAGCATCCATTAGAGCACAGTGGGCTCCTGCATCAATTTTTGCAGCCATTGCTGATGGGCTTCATTAGGGGAAGTAAAGATGAGTCATGTGCCTTGTAAGAAATAACTTTTCCATATACCGTTGTATTGGAATTTTATATCGTTTCATTCCATAAGTACTTTTATAATAGTCTTCTTCCGTACGAACCTTCTAGTTAGTGGATAATTTTGATTTTTCACATACCTACATCCGGCAAGCTTTAAACTTTTTTCATTTACACTTTTTATAGACATAGACCCATCATGACCAATGATGAGTGTAGGGCGATAATAGCTTAGAAATCGTTTCACTTCATGATAACGTGCCTCATTTGTCTTGAATCCATGCATACGTAGAAAATCTAATTTTAGACCATGATAGAATCGTCTATCTCTGTTAAAGCCTTTTATGTCAATCGGTATGGCATAAAACAGTGCCGCCTTTCGTATATATGTTACGCTTAACATAGCCTTTTATTGCCAACAGGGTAATTCGTGGACAATTCACCAGTCTAACCCTCCCCTTTGACAAGCTACTTAAATATGGAGTTGATAACTTCGATACAAAATACTACTCCAATTGGTGTCATAATCAGAGAAATGGTTCCAACTAATCTTTCTCTCCGGAAAATAGCGTCTCTTGGGTAGAGATCACAATATCCATGGTGTTCTAAAGTAATTTTCCAATATACTCCAAACGCTCCCCACTTCATGTAATTTACATTCTAAAACATTCAAATTAACTCGCCCGTTTAAGATCATACTTTAACGCTTCAATGAATCTACCACCTCTGTAGGCACTTATGAACCTACACTATTTCCGGCAATGCGATTTACCCAATGGTCACCTATGTATATACTTGTAAACTTATTTCATACTTTTAAATGTATTACGTATGTATAATAGGTTGTAATGACCTCGCTTCTATTGTTCCTATAAATGCCTATCTTATGAATTTGTATTCCAACTCGGAGTTTATCTACAATTAACCAGTGTCTGTACATAGTATTATTTTCCTCTTGCCAATGTAGTTGGCAAATAGTTTTTTTTGCACGTGTCTAAAAATTTTGCTATGTATAATTACATCTGTTCAATATTATGCTATATAACGCCGCATTTTGCAGCAACTACTTAGTGATGTGCTATATTACGCCACAATTTATATACCTAGTGTAATTTACGCTGCATTTTGAGGCTATGCTATATATAATGCTGCAATTTGCGGCAATTCGCTAATAATATGCCATAATAAGCTGAAATTGATAGTATCTAGGGTATTTTATGCCGCATTTTGAGGCACCTGTTTAATGTTAAAATTCGTAACTGTAGTAGTGCGATGATTAAATATACTTAGCAGTCGCATGTACTCATTGATCCATTGCTAAAACTCACATAAACGCATTTGTACGAGTTAGAGCGGGTTTCTTTAGCGTAGCATGGACTGTCTTCTTCTACGGAGTAGGAGTCACCATTGAAACTTTTTCTGCGTCCCACGATGAAGGAGTGTTGGTCATGAGACAGACATCATATGGCTTTAGCGATTCCATCGGCATATAGCGTATCTGTACGATGCACAGATTGATAGTATGAGAAATAGTACAATGAGCTATATTAGATGCGCGTGTTCCTTTTATACTCTCCGCTCTCTACCGTTGGCTGAATTCGCAAATGGATTTCATTGATCGAGAGGGGGGAAAGTGAGCAAAGAGGAGAGGGGGATGGGGGGAAGGG
>JAYRBW010048371.1:0-11299 GCA_036023295.1 Invenusta paracnida
AGGCTCGCACGTGCCTTATATACCCTTGCGGCGTTTCATTGGTTGGAGACTTGCTCGATCCTGATTGGACGTGAGGGTGGGGGAGAGGGCGAGTGGGGATGGCCCAGAGGTCTACCTTCCCTACTACTATTTTCAAACTTCGCATATAGTTTAGTACTAGAATGGTCTTTGGAAAAATATTTCATTCAACAATGTGAAAATATAGGTTCACCGTATTATTAAAATATCGATTTAAATAAATATGTATTTCGTAAATTTTTTCGAAACTATATTTTATTGATAGTCATTAGTTTATATCTGAAATTAATCAGTAGGTACCTGATTCATAATTTCATTATTATTTTTAAGTAATCCATTTCTATTTAAGAAGGAGCATTTTATTTATTTTTTTCAAATTAGTTGAATTTTTGAGAATCGCATGAGCAATATTGATGAGAGCCATAATTTTGGATGCACAATAGTGAATATGACACCATGAAATTGTATTTTTGGAATGGAGAGTTCATTATCAAATTATTTTGAAATTATGTCCCTACGAACTAATTATGACACCAGACATTATTCTATTTTTGGTCTCAGGAATTAAAATATCAACATGGAAACGAATTTACTACAATGAATAATATGCTGTGTCAGATTTCTACAATAATACATTAGAGATTTTATAAATACGAACGACATAATATGAATATTAATGATGCGTCTAAGTTCTCTCATATTAACATTCTGGCTAACATAGGCATCATATAATAGCTAATGGGAACAAGAATGAGGCACGCTTCCTTTGTAATAAAGTTAAACCACATGTTGATGACATAATTTACAAGAAAATAAATCCCAGTTGTATCCAATCTGTCAAACTTATTGGTCTAGTTGACGATTCATTCGAATTATTCATTAAACCCAACATTCCTTCTTCTCATTTACTTAAAACTATATCTCAGTTTATTAATAATATTTCTGACTACCATTTCAATCATGACGATAATCTTGTTAGTTTTGACATTTAATTTGTATTTACGAATGTTATCCTCAAAGGAACCATTGATATTATTTGTAATTATGTATACTCTCCCAACTCTCTTAATACTCCTCCTTTTCCAATCCAATCATTTAAACAACTTTTATACATTACTACAAGTGGTATTTTCATGCAAATGGCAAATATTTGAAACAGATTGATGGCATAACAATAAGTGGCTAACAGCGCAAAACTAACTCAACTTATGCCTTCATTATGTTGGTGACAGCTTAGGTGTTTTGCCTAAATTGTTGGATTTAAAAACATTTTTAACAAGCCTAATTAATCTCACTATAATATAAAATTAACGTTCAAAATTAAAAACTATTTTTTACCCTTTTTAGACACCATTGGAATTCTATCAAACATCAATGATTCTAAATGTTACTATCTCCAACCGTAAAATAACATTCACTGGTATCTTATTGAATTTTAAGGCTTTTCGTCCCAAACAACATAAAATTGGATAAGGTTTTTGTTTTCTTCACAGAGCTTACTCATGCTGTAGTATTTGGTCTATTTTTCACAAAGAAATTTAATTTTGAGACTGTTTCATAAGAAATATATTTTCTATATTTTATTTTCAAGAAGTGTGTTAAAATCTTATTATTCAAATAGTGCAATCGTTTCACTTAATTGTAAGCTGATTACACTCCTTCTTGCTTTTGTTTCCCTTCATTGGTACACCTTCGTTAATTTTTCGTTAAAAACGCATTCATCTTTTTAAAACCAAACTTAACATTAGAATTTATGTTGTTTTTCATCTTTTAAAACGAACAAATATTTTTCTTTAATGTGTACAAATCCCAATACTCTGGCTTCTAAGGTTGTCTACCAATGCAAATGTTTGTGCGATACAAACTTGTTTTACATCGGTTAAACAAAGGAACACCTTGCAAATCGAGTAAAGGAGCACACATCTCATAAATGTCAAATAGGTTGTCATCTTCTTTCTTGTAATTCTCGCTCTTCCAATTTCAATATGGATTCTTTTTAAGTCATTTCTTCTGATATAAATGATTTTGACATACGAATTAAAGACGCTTTTTTATTAAATCTATCTCCACCATTAAATTCTAATATTATAATGGCTTTTTTTTCTTCCTCGAAGTGTTTTAACTTGTCTGTATTTTAATTGCTCTTTTGTAATTTGTTTTAATGCTCTATTTTATTTATATTATGTACACTTTTCAAACAATGCATTTTATTTATTGTTTTATTTATTTATTTTACGCTCTTAAAACGTTGTGTTCACAACGAAGCATGGCAAATTAATTAACATATTTTAATGAAATTATATCTGAATGTTATTTTGACAGATATGACATATAGCGATCAACTTTTTTGTCAATATGGAAATAAATTCTCTATTATATCATTTATTTTTGAGAAATGCAGCACTCTTGTTCCGTGGATAGTTTTAAGAAAATATAAATATGTAATAGTTGATTACTTCTGTCAAAAGTATTTGTGATTAGGACATATATTTAGGTGGAAGCCACAGAAGACACCCACGGAAGCCATCCAGCAACACAGTATTTGGCCATGCTCAAGAGGAGGGTCTGGCAAATCCACCGAAGAAAGTTTCCTTTCCATCCCTACTCGCGGCTACTCAACGCCTCCCGCACACGACTCCCCTTCACCATCTTTATAGCCACCCTGTACACTTTTAGGCGGAAGGTGATAAATCACGCCCAAGAAGACAAGGTCAAAATTGAACCTTAAACTGTGGTCTTCTAACTCCACCTTTGGAATCCACCAACTGTCGTGGGAATCGGGACTGAAGTAGGTCACCTCGCACTTGCTCAGATTGAGAGTGAGCTTTTTCTCTTTACTTTACTTCAAGACATCGAGCACACCATCCCTTACCTTTCTGGCAGCGATCTTATTGCGGCGGTCAGAAGAAATGCCAAACCGACGATTCATGAGCATAGAGGCTGACGCACAGCGATTTAGGGATGCAAGCCTTAAACCCTGAAGTGAAAACAGGAACAACAGAGGTGAGAGCAAAGAGCCTTGTGGCAGTCCCTCGTGGAACAGCTGGCTCTTGCTACCGACTCCATTGAGACGTACCCTGGAAAATCTATTGGTGAGGAAGCCCTTGATCCACCTGACGAATGGAAAAGAGACCCCGAGCTTGACAGACCGCCAAGGCAAGAAGTTGAGCTTACAGATCGGTGCGAGTCAATCTTCCCAGCTGGTTTGCCTTCCATTGGAATGGGTATGATAACCGCATTCCTCCAGGATTGTGGGCAAACCCTTTCTCTCCACATCATGTTAAAGCAGTCCAGGACAAAGTCCCGGGTTACTCCCCCAGCGTCTTTGAGAAAGCGGGAAGCTACTCCATCCGGTCCTTCAGCTGTATTTGCCTTTTTCTGGTCCAGAGCGCAGCACAACTCCGCAAGAGAGAAAGAACAACACTCCTGGTATGCGTCAAGAACTCCTCACCAGGTTTTTTCGCTCTTATCATCCCGATATGGGACCTGGCTGACTGCCTAATCGCCCCTGAAAGAAAGAAAATCTCACCCCAAGGACGCATTAGGATTCAGGTCCTGGAACTCAGCACACTTTCTGTCTAGTGCAGTGCAAAAGGCGT
This sequence comes from Invenusta paracnida, assembly GCA_036023295.1. Classification (NCBI taxonomy): domain Eukaryota; kingdom Metazoa; phylum Platyhelminthes; order Proseriata; family Coelogynoporidae; genus Invenusta; species Invenusta paracnida. The sequence goes on from JAYRBW010048371.1 coordinate 3,618, forward strand.
CCATTCTGCTTTGTTCCAGTTCCATTTCAACCGAGGTTTCCCTTCTGCCAGGGTATTGACCTCCAGGTCAACCTCGCAGAGTATCGGGAAGTGGTCCGAGCCTAGACCTTCAAGGCAGCACCACTCCACCTTTCCCAGGCAGGAATTGTGCACCACCGTGATATCCAAGGTGCTCATCCTGCCCGTTCCCTGGTTAACCCGTGTATCCGAGTCGTCATTCAAGCAGCTCAAGTCTGTTACATACAGCGGGGAGGAAATCTACCCTCTCCTAATCCAGCACGTCAGGCGGCTGGATTGGATCCCAAAATGTTGAGTACCCGTTGAGATCCCCCACAATCAAGTTGCTCCGAGAAACCACCAGAACAGAGGGTCAAAACAGGAAGCTTGGATGGCTGGTCTAGTTCCCCTCCATTGGGGGGCGTAATCATTCACCAAGGTGAAGCTGCCCGGGTCCTCAACTGGATTTTCACCGCCAGAGACTTCTGCCTTCCCTCCACCAGCAAGCTCAGACTTACCGGTTCGGATACCACCGGGATTCAAATGACAAATGAATTACACGGAACGAGTTTCTCCTAGTGAATGTTCTACTCCTCTCAGCCACCAGTTGCCAAGTAGGTGGAATAGCACTACCAGGCTGAAAAATTGTGGCACAGGTTAGGCACTGCCACTGCCCACTCTAAGCTCATCTCGACTCATCTCGAGCGTTCCTCCCTGGTCAGTCCTGAGCAACTTAGATGATGCCCAAGACAACAGTCTTCACAGGCCGGAGGTCTAGCGCAGACCCTAAGATTTGCACTAGAGAAAAGGCATTTCGCATGAGGAACTACCCTGTTGCGGGACTCTGATGGCCATTTCCGCCTGTGTTACCCGCCGGTTCAGCTCTGCAGCCAAGAGCTCTACCTCTACAAGTGTGGCAGAGCGAACGGCTCTCATCTAAGCGAGTTCTACTGAAGCCGCTACCGTCGTGTTTCCTATGGCATACGCTGTCACAGCCAGCGTTGTACCGGAAAGTAGCGGACGCAGTGGGCCTCACCTACAGGACCCGGGTTCTCCACAACATCCCCAGACCAGAGAAGGAGTCGCCAGGGGTCATAGTCCGGATTATAAACCCCGGCAACCAAAAAACCAACGTCCTCGCAACGCCAGGGAAAAGCCCCCCCCCCCTCTATCCGTACCCGAAGGTCCGTGATGGTGGAGTCAATATATTCGGAGAACTTTGCACAAGTGAGGGGATGCCGCCCGTCCCCAACGGAAAAGCACTCTAAACGCCGGGTTGTAGTTTTTTAGTGTAGTTATTAGTGCAGTTATTGGTTGGTTGGTTGGTTGGCCGGCGGTACCCCCCTCAGAGGTGACAAAGCCCCGCATATACGAGGCCACAGCCACGGGGTCCTCCGTCAGCACGGACAAAGGGAGAATACCCATCTCAAACGCCCTCACACGCGGGCCTAGGCAAGCAGGGCAGTCCTGGAGAAAATGCCCCAGGGTCTCCTCGTCCTCCTCACAACGAGGGCAAACTGGAGGCATGTCCGCGTCCATGTGGACTAGGTACGTAGCCACCACGCGACAGTGTCCGTTTCTAAGCTGCGCAAGAAGCGTCTTCGCGTGACGAGATAAACCTGCTGGCCGGGGCGTTGCGGTGTACACGAGGCGAGTGCGCTCATGGATTGGATCTGGATCCCTGACTTGCCTCCGAATGAAGGCCTTGGCTGCCCTAAAGGCACCGGGACAGGGCGCAAGGGCTCTTATCGTTCCACGAGTGAATGGCTGCCTCCTATCTGCGGCCTCATTACCATGAAGACCGCAGTGACTAGGAAGATATTACTGAGATATTAATAAGATATTCCACTGGAAGATATTACTGCACCCATATCTGGGTTGCAGGCAGATGTCCCGCTGCTTAGCGTAGCCAAGGTAGACCTACTGTCGGAGCAGATCAAATAGCGATTGGCACGACCCTCAGTCTCAAGCCAGTTAACAGCCAGTCCTAGGGCCGTCACCTCTCTCTCGAAGGACGATGTGTACTCCGCACCCCCCTGCCACCGGATTGCCACTACTGTCGGATTTATCTCCGACCCACAGGTCACGACCACAACGCACCCCCCACGTCGTACACTAGCCTCAGCCGTCCCAAGGAGCAGATGGTATCCAGCGTGTCCTCCAAACGGACATCCTCGGGATCACTGCAGCAGCTGCCACCCCTCAAAGAGAGATTTACACTCCACCCTTCGTTCCCTCACTGTCACGGGGCAAAGGTGACCGGGGGAAACTCGAGGCGGTGCTGGTTGTCAAGACCAAAATTGCTACAAATCTCCTTTGCCGTCTTACGGAGGAAGCTGCGGCCGCTATAGCGATGGCGAACCTCACCCTCTAAGAGCTTCTTGTGTGGTTTCGAGTCTGGGAATCTCGTGGAATTCTCAAGTGCTGTGGCCGTTTCACGACGGACGATGGTTAGTAACGAGGGGGAAGCCAGCCTCCAATCTAAGGGTTTCAACTGGGGTTGTTGCGTAGATCCCGGTAATGAGGCTCAGGCACCTATTCTGTGCCCGATCGAGCACTTCCACCGCGGAGCTGGACAGTCACCGAAGCCATCCAGCCCCACAATACTTGGCCGTGCTTAAGAGGAGGGTATGGTAAACCCTCCGAAAATAGTTGTTGGTGCGGTTGTTGGTATAGTTGTTAATTATATTATTTCCAAGTTATTTTGCAAAATTTTGTTCTCCCAATTTCCAACTCATGTTAAGCCTAAAATCCAACCCACTTGTGTGATACAGATTCAAGTGTTACCAAACAAACAAAACCCTCTGAAGTTCAAAATCAACCCAGCTCCTCACACTCGTCTCCCAAATCTGGTGAGGCTGCCATTTCATCACCTTTGGAGCATGCTAAAGACACAAATCAATCATCAAATGAAGAAACAGGCGATCAAACGTGCTCAGACATCCCGTGTTCCACAAATATCGATATTCAAGGTGATTATAATAAAATATAATCAATCATACTTAATTTATCATAACATGTATTTGATTACAAATCTAAAATACTATATGTTGATAGAAATATAATCTTTCTTGCTTTATCAGCCAAAAGTGCAAACAAGTATTTTAACAGTATTAAAATTTCAAATTTCAAAATGTGATATATTGGTTATAGAAAAAAATGCGTTTTAGTAATGTTATGCAAATATATTGAATTTTACAGTTTTATCAAGTGACCAAAATATTGTGATGGGTCATAATATGTATATATAATATATGCTTTATTGTTAAAGATAATGTTGGAATGAGGAACGATGGCTTTAACACGTATAGTTGTCTTACACAGAGAAATTGAATTTTTACCGGTAAAAGGAAGTTTTTCTAAATTATACAAATGTGTATACCAATTCTGTGCCTTTCTAACAAGTTGAATGATAATCTGGTTTAAACGGACAAGCTTGAATAGGAGACAGGCCAGTCGACAAACTTTCCTTGCGGATAACTGTTTCCTTCCTAACAGATTTCCTCTGTGACATTTACTTTGGATCTTGTTGAGCTAACTTGAGAGTTCTGTATTCATTCCAACAAACACTTGGCAGGAGTATTCCAAAACAGATCTTATTAGGGAAAATTAGATGTTAGTCAACTCGGATGTTTTTCAGAAGTTCTTTTAACATTCTTAATGCATAGATTCGGCAAGACGCACATCGGACAAGGAACACCAAGGGTACGTGGAGAAGAGGAACGATCTAAATTATTGATTGTCGAGGCCGAGCGCAGACAGCACGAGATGTACATGCATTGTGTCTTCTGCATGTTCAAAGTGAGACCATAGGTTGAGCACCAAGTAGAGATATGTCAAATCTCGTCATCGCACAGTACAGCTCCACAAGAGAGAAAGTGCAACACTCCTCCCCAACCGGTCCATGGGGAAGAGACTCCCGGTTTAAGAGTCTATTAACCTCACGGTTCTTCTTCCTCTCCACCTTTGAGAAACGGAGGCAGCTAACACTCACGTACACTTGTACGAATCGGTTTGGCTTCCTCTGGTCGGAGGAGAACTCACGATCCCAATCTACCAATAGCCTGCTCTTCTCATTGAGCGAGGGTATTTCCTGCTAAAAAAATGGATCACCTAGCAAGCCCAGGTGAAGCCGGAGTGTTTCTCAAGTGACTCCACAAACTCTCCAACAGGTCTACTTGGCTTCATCGGTCAGTTGCCTGACCTTCCGACACACTTGGATCCACTCAGCCCTCCCGCAAGCGGGGTCTCCAGCAAGTCGGTTCCGCTCTTTAATGGCCTCTTCAATTGTCTCTTCCGCTCTTAATGGCCCTGCGTCAAATACTCCTCACTAGTTTTTTTCGCTCGCACCATCCCGATATGGGACCTAGATGACTCTCATGGCCCCCGAGAGTAAAGAAAATCTCACCCCAAGGACACATTAGGATTCAGGTCATGGAACTCGGCACCCTTTCCGTCTAACGCAGTGCGATAGGACGTACAGTATGTCTTGTTCCAGTTCTATTTCAAGCGACGTTTCACCTCTGCCAGTGTCTTGACCCTCAGGTCAACCTCGCAGATTATCGGGAAGTTATCCCACCCTAGACCTTCAAGGCAGCACCACTTCACCTTTTCTATGCAAAAATTGTGCACCACCGTGATATCCATGGTGCTCATCGCGCACGTTTCTGGGTTAACCTGTGTTGTTGAGCCGTCATTCAAGCAGCCCAAGTCTGTTACCCTCAATCATTCTTCGAATTCCCAGCAGGGGGGAAATCTACCCTCTCCCAATCCAGCACGTCAGACGGCTGGATCGGACCCCAAAGTGGTGAGTGCCCGTTGAGATCCCCCTCAATCAAGTGGTTCCGAGAAACCACCAGGACATAGGGGTCACAACAGAAGTCTTGATTGGACTGGGACTTCATAGGGAGCGTAAACATTCACCAAGGTGAAGCTGCCCCGAGGCCTCATCTGCACACTCTCCTTCTTCTGCTTCTGGGCCACCTTGCGAAGCTAGGTGGCTGGACGCTGTCCGCGCCCGATCGCCTTCACGAAATTAGGGATTTCTTTGGGGAACTTGAAAATGTTATTGTCTTGGTCTTATTCTAAGAGTTTGGTTCTCTGGGGGCCCCAACGTGAGCAATTAAGGAGCATTCTTCTTTTCTTTCTTTCCTTTTTCCTGAGTTTCAGCTTGTTTACCGCCGCTTATGCCTTCATGAAGCTGCCTGCCTTCTGCTTGTCCCAGAGAAGGAGTCGTGTAGTTATTGGTGTAGTTATTAGTGTAGTTATTAATTATATTATTTCTAAGTTATCTTACAAAATGTTGTTCTCCGAATTGCCAACTAATGTTAAGTCTAAAATCCAACCCACTTGTGTGATATAGATTCAAGTGTTACCCAACAATCGGACCTCTCTGAAGTTCAAAATCATCCCAGCTCTTCACACACATCTCCCAAATCTGCTGAGGCAGACATTTCATCATCTTTGGACAATTCTAAAGACACAAATCAATCATCAAATGAAGAAACAGGCGATCAAACGTGTCCAGACATCCCGTGTTCCACAAAAATCGATATTCAAGGTAACTATAATGAAATACAATAAATCATATGTAATTTATCATACTATGTATTCGATTACAAATCTAAAATACTAGAATTTGATATAAATATCATCTTTCTTGCTTTATTAACAAAAAAGAGCAAACAAGTATTTTAACAATATTAAAAATATGATATATTTGTTATAGAAAAAAGCGTTTTAGTCATGTTATGCAAATAAATTGAATTTTAATGCTTATCACGTTACCAAAATTGAGATGATCATAATACATAAATATATGCTTTATTGTTAAAGATAATGTTTGAATGAGGAACGATGGCTTTAACACGTATTGTGGTCTTACAGGGAGGAATTGAATTTTTACCGGTGAAAGGAAGTTTTTCTAAATTATACCAATGTGTGTACCAATTCTGTGCTTTTCTAACAAGTTGAATGATGATCTTATTTAGACGGACACGCTGGAATGGGAGACAGGCCTGTCGACAAACTACGTTGCAGATAACTCTCAGTGATATCTACTTTGAATGACTTTTAAATTCTTGATGACAGAGGCCGAGCGCAGACAGCACGAAATGTACATGCATTGTGTCTTCTGCATGTTCAAAGTGAGACCATAGGTTGAGCACCAAGTAGAGATATGTCAAATCTCGTCATCGCAAGATGATGTGCCTTGGTCAGCGTTATAATTAAGAACAATTGTGAAGTTATTTGCGTTGTCATGTGTAAAGGAGCAAGATTAGAAGCGTAGATTTAAAAAAAGTAAACTTGAAGCCAGAGAATGAGACTAGATGAGAGATGAGTTGATTGAAGCCAACAAAGGAGATTAGCGAGGAGCACCTTGTTGAATGTATTGCTCATATCGAAACTGATGATGATAGCTCCACTGACATCGTTTTCCTTAAGATGTTTGGTAAGATTGTCATGAATCACTATAATAGCACATGTAGTTTAATAGTTTGTTTTAAAGTCAACTTATTTATCGTTGTATCTTGCTAATAATAGGTGCTTCTTGTTTTGTTAAGGAAACGATCCCAACTTGAACTGGAATGGAAAGAAGTTAGATCGGTTTTAATTTATTCCCATCAGTAGGATTTGTTTTTGGAAGAGGAATGACATGAGTAGTTTTCCAGGGTATGGTAACTTTTCGAGTCTGAAACAATACATTGAGGATATAAGTGAAAGGTCCGGCTAGAAGATCGTGGGCTGTTGGGAGTTAGATGATGGGGAGGCCGTCGGTGCCTGTGGCAGTTTTATGGAGCTTGAAGAGAGCGTCAAATGTTTCCTGAATGATCAATTCTGGAATGCAGTTAATGAAGTCATATTGATGCTGGGACAAGTCTGATGTGGGTTCTGTAAAATGAAAAGCTGAATAAAAATAGTTGTAAATGTATCTGCGGTTTGTTGAAATCAGTCAGAGAGGCGCAGTTAGATGTTTGAAGCAAAAACTTGATTAACAATAAAATATTAGACTAAAGGAAGTTATATTGACGAACTTTCATGTGATTTCTAGTTGTAGAACGAGTTGGTTTCAAGATTATTGTCGAGTGCTCGGACACATCTATCGGTAAGCCAATTAAACAGGGAGATGATACGAGGATTGCAAGTCAATGCTAATGAGCATATGGTCGAGAATTGCATTTGCTCTGATGGGCCCGAGATCCGATTCGACTTACTGAACATTTTGAAATTGTTTGATGATGATAATTTTTTACGCAGATATTATCGACGAATTGTTTTTTTGAGTAACAGTGATCTTTTTGTATCGGTGAGATCTTTTATTTTACATTGAAGTCTGGCGTTTTCTTTACTGTACAGCGGCAATTCGTCAAAGTTGATGAATATTTTCAAATTGTGCATTTGACTTTTTTGTCTTGTTCACGGCCGTTAATTTAAATAATTTTAATACGACGGCTACCATTTATTGTTTTCTTTTCGATAGCAATATTAGTCATCCGTTGATTTATTTTTGCATTAATATGAATGCAGTCGTCTGGAATTCTATGCAAAATCGCGCTAAATCATCTATTCATATATTCTAGTTAACCGGCAACATAAGCGAGCAGACTAGTTTTCTTCTTTTGTGAATTGATTTCTAGTGTCTGCTTTTCTAAAGCAGCTTTTAATAGTTCACATTGTAAGTTGAC
>JAYRBW010048382.1:0-11299 GCA_036023295.1 Invenusta paracnida
TTTCATCCATGCAATATAGTCTACAAACTCAAGTGGGCCTCATTTTCTTATGTTTAACAACTAAATTGTTAGTTTATTGTGGTTACACTTTGTGCTATTTAGCGTATAGTTTGCTATACATCAGTATGCATCATATATAATATTGTATTTTAACTAATTAAGTCGTGAAGTCATGCGCAAACCCCATCTCTTACTAACGGCACATCAGGTGTGTATTGGTTTATGCGAGGATAGGCATTTTAACAACTTATTAGTAACCCTAGTGTATGTGTGTGTAGGCCTGAAATACTGAATGTACCGCTGAATGATGCTTTCAGTTAGAGGTAGGTACTTTATTAATTGCAGTTATGTTTAGAAAACAGGAGTATCTGCATATATATTGAAGGTAATTTGCCTCAGAGAGAGTATTTAGTACATTATAGAATTAGGGCCAAGCGATTGTTGTTTTTGTTTTGCTGTGTTCTCTTCTAGTTCAAAGCTTACACGACTATAATATACTATTCAATTATTTCAAGGCTGCTAATCCACAGACGTACACTCCTATATTAGGTGTTAAACTATTGCTGCTTTTTTTTAGAATTTAGCTAAAAAAGCAGCAATAAGAATATGTTATTCTTTTTCACATAATACCATAAACAATACAGACTAAATTACTGCTTGATTAAATAATATATTTTACGATAGAATTAAATAATCGAGTTTTTGTTTATTTAATTAAACTAATAATGACAAATAATATATTTTCAATCATTGACACTAAAACATATCTTTATATCTCTCCTTGATTTCGTATTCATAAATAGCAAATTATCGATAATAGACCATTGTTTTATATATTTAATCCATAAATTATCCAAACTAATTAGGCTCAATAAAACAGTTGTAACTTATTTTTTTAATTTTTAGTATATCTATTTTTCGAACAAAATTTTGATACTTAAACATGTTTAACGTGTCATAAGTATTTGTCATATATATAACTAGATATATACGTCAACCTAAAACTGTCCAGCAGCATTAATCGTTTTAGAGATACGAATTACACTTCAATCATCTTTTTTTAACTTTCCAGTAGCAATATGGCATGAGTATCTAAATGCATACAGTAATCGAGAGGGATAAACCTATTTATCGATAGTGCGTGAGCTACATAATAGTATTTTCAGTCATTCGATTTTTCGATAAATGTACAATAAAATGTAATCAAACGCGAATATTGTTAAAGTGCTTATCTCGATTTATACTGATTAATACATTCCTTTCAAAAACTATATTTTGGATTTCTGAGTTGTTTTTTTGAGGACTTCTTAATATATATATATATATAAACAATTAAGTATTCATCATATTTTTCCTTCTACATATATCTCTACACAAAAGGCCAATTATTCGGTCAATTTTATAGAATCCGAATGATTGTTTTAATGAATTGATATACTCCTCAAAGTTGTGATAATTTGCTTAATTAAATATTTGATCTGAATATATTATGTAATATACACATAAGCAGAATATGACAGCATAATATTATGTTAAATAACTGGTTGTAATTAGGATTATACGCTAGAAAGATAATATAAAATCGATATTAGCCTTCACATAGTTAGATTGCTTAACTAAGAATTTCGATTTTAACTCAATAATGACTTTTTTTTAAGTTCCATTTGCTATATGTGACCTCATGCATGAGGTGATTGTACCATAGATAGAATGTTAAAAGTAACAACAACTAATTTTAGAAGAAATCGGGCGACCTTATATTTGATTCTAAATTTAGATCAACATTGTAGTAGTGAAAATTTTGGATTGGTTTAAACGAGAAATACGAATCGAAGATTTTATTTTTGCAATTATAATTACCGACTTGGTTATTATTACCCAACTTAACTATCCCTATGTTGGTTATTAATTATACAAAACTCCCCAAAATTGTTAACATTGAAGCTTCCAATTGCTATATATTTGATTTATTACATTATAGTTTCTTTTAATAGGGGGTAATTTCGGAAAATGGAGATAGAGCTATTTGATAAATCGCTAAAATCCATTTGTGATGTCCAATTAAATAAAAAATTGCGATCAAATTCGGCATAAGGTATATCAAATAGAAAAATCAAAGTTTAGTGGACACTGACTGAAATGAGATAATCAAATTAGACCTTAAATGATGCGAAAAAAGAAAATTAATTTATTATTACAATTTATTTTGTATTATGTATCATTAACGAAACACTTTAATTCACGTTAAGATCAAATTATAGTCCAAGTCTAATAATAGTCTAGTCTGAGTATGCCAAATATACATTTAAATATTCCATTTAAATAAATATATATCAACAATGTAGATAATATGTATTTTTTAAGCGTGTTATATAGTTTTTGATCATGAGCATCTATTTCAAGATAAAATGAAACACGTATGATATATACAAAGTATATTCATTTGTCATTAACCTAGGCAGGTATATAAATTCTAAGAAATGGAACTTATACATTAAATACTAAGTAAGGATTGGTTTCTAGTTTCTCAGGCCGATCGATTTATGATATCGATAGTGTATAGTAATCGATAAGAGAGTTCACTCAGCGCATTTGAATGTATATATATCTATCAAACTTTACAGACAAGGTAATTCGACCATGTAGATTTCAAATTTAATGTAAAAATTCTCAAAAAAAATTGCCTCCCAGATTTATGGTAACATAATATGTACTACTTTATTTCCATGAAAAATATTTAGTAGTATATTTTTAATAAAAATCCATTTTTAATCAAATTTAAAAAGTAACTAAAATAAAAACGAAAATTGTTAAAATAAATATTTAACAACACATGCTATAAAATAGAAATAATAATGTCATATTAATATAGGGTTGTAAAGAAGGCTCACTCTTTTGATTCAAGCGGAAAATCTATCATTTTGAAACTGATCCAAAAATAAGAAATGTACGTCAGAATGTCAGCTACAATAATATATAATTTATTGGAGTATAGTTTAAATAATAAAAAGTTTTTCGATCGCAGCAAATAACTAGTTTTGACTACATTATTTGGTATGCTTAGCCTATATTGTACGGGCACTTTATTTCGTATTCCTACGGCTTAAAGAGTAGTCAAAATTAATTATTTGCCGTTTAGTAAAAACTTTTTTATTATTCAAGCTATACTCCTATAAATTACATATTATTGTAGCTTTAATTCAGGCAAACATTTCTTCATATTTACTTTTCATATCAGTACTTTATATCATGTAGATTTTCCCGTTTGAAAATCGATATTTTATACTGTTTTAGAACGTAAATTACCATCGCATTGATGGGAATATAAAATGGCGAACTTTGAATATATTTAAACAAACATATTTACGCTTTTTTGACCGAGTGAACTCTCTTGGTATTATTACTTTATAGGTAATAGCCTATACGACGCAGTTGAATAATGAAGTTTAAATATTAATTCTCACGATTAATGAAAGAAATTTCTGTTTGGTAAAACACGTGTAAAAATTCCTTCGCTGATTTAAACAGTTTTCAAATATTTCATTTATATAATATATTATTCTTATAAAGACCGTAACGGAAAATAATGTTCTACATAAACTACAGGTTGATTCAAAAATCACCAAACATAGATAATTTCTATTAATAATCTGATAATTAATAAGCAATTATAATACAAAGTCAATATTGCAAGTAATTATAACAATAACATAACAATTATAATGCACCAAAGTCAATTTTAAGTCAGATAATATGCTCACCATTACATGCGGATTCGTTACTATGGTTTGGTGTGGGATATGTCAGAACAGGATTATTGGCTCTTTCTTCATAGACGGCAACATGAATTCCCTAATTTATCTTAAGATGCTTCAAGAAAGACGCCTAATAGCACTGATGAATGAGGACGGTGAGTTTCCAGGGCGGTTTTAACAAGATGGTGCACAACCCCATTATGCATTATGCATGCGGCAATGGTTGGATACGCAGTTTCCGGATCTCTGGATCGGCCGTCGTGGGTGAGTTGAATGGCCCCCAAGGTCCCCAGACCTCATGCCGCTTGATATTTACCTGTGGGGCCATTTAAAGGCTATGGTCTACAGCGAGAAAATACGAGATGGGGCCATCTTCAGGACCACATTCGAGCAGCTAATACGCTAACACTTGTTCCCCAAGACTGAGAGTAACGAATCCGCATATGGGTCGCATGTTATAGTGAGCATATTATCTGACTTAAAATTGACTTTGATGCATTATAATTGCTATAATTTGATAATGTTATAATTGCATATTATAGGACTATTAATAAAATCTACTTATGTATGTATGGCATTTTGGAATCACCCTGTATATCAACAATACAAATAAATAGCAGTATAATGTAAGCAATGTATAAGCCGTCATATTTGATGGACATAAGTCGCATTTGGTCTGAAATTCCTCCACTTTCGATCGAGGTAGCATATAACATATTTTAAACGTTTAGATATTATTGCAATTTTTAGAGTACATAACCACAAATAAAACTTTAGTAACATTTTTCGAAGTGCCTCGTATGCATATAAATAAGGACCATCTCTGTGTAAATTATCTAGGTCATAAAATAATCATAAGATGTAATTTTCAAGTATATGGTAAATGCTATTATAATGTTAAAGTAGAATGTCATTTCTTAATGTACTCTTGTCTTTAGACAAACAAAACTTTTCAATATTGTCAAGGTTTTATTCATGTATTAGTTGAAAGCCATGTGCTTATATCTTTTCATTACTGACTTTAAAGACTCCACTTCATTCTAGCACTATCAAAAAGTAGTCCTCCTTGTTAAATATTTGAATTTTGAACAATATATTTTTTGTCTTATACAAATTAGGGTCAATTTTAGTGTACCACGAATATAAATGGGCTCATTTGCATATATATGCATTCATTTTGTCATAAATACTACCTACACTACGCTCTAAACTACGCTATTTAAATCAAATAATAGCAACACTTGACAAACAAATATAAAGGAATATAAGATTTCAAGCAGAAAACGTTAGTTATTAAACTTTACTACTATCGTGTGAGTAAGTAGTGACTAATAACTATAGCTAATTTAGATATATTTTTTAACTTTATTGTAAATTTTTGCAATTATAGCTTAATTATGTGGGGAAATTTAATAAACAAATATGACCATTATACTATCGGTTTAATTAAATTTATAGAATCGTTTTTTTTTATTTTTACCGTATTCTTATTTCTTCAAATTGTTACGTCCTTTTTATTATATAGCCAATCTATTTTAACAAAGTTAAACAAAATAGGTATCTATGACACCAATGGAAGATGTTTTTTACTGAACAAACGATTTGATGTCATATCTTGAATTCAGTTGATTTTTAGTAATACTATCATTGTCTGTAAGTTCGGACAAAAATAGATTAAAGCGACAAATGTTGTCAAGATTTTTGCTAGGAATAAAAATGTTGAACAAAACTGTATATTTCCCATTTAAAAGATGCATATTTTCTTATTAATAATATCAATCTAAGTTAATGTAATTTCTTCTCATTTCTTCAGAGCAAGTGTTCTTGAAGGTGGACAATTAATAGGTGTTATTGCCGGAAGCGTTTTCGGTTTTATCTTCCTGGTAACGATAACCATCATTTGTGTCAAATGCTGTTGCCGCGGAAAATGCAATAGTAAGACGAAGTCTCACCGAAACCGTACAAACGTCACGGTTAATCATGGTAAGATTTTCGATACTTTGTTGTTCAACAGTTGCTGTAGAATCAGTAGTCTCGGCAGTATACTCCGCTTTGGAAGAGAGAATTGTAGAGAGACAATTCAGGCGCTGAAGTGGAGCTCTTAATAAGGGCCTTCGAAGACGATGATTTTTAAACACTTCGTTTGGCCTACTTCTTCTATAATAAACCTACTTGAATTCTTGCGGTATAATTTATAGCATTTTTGCATGTCTTTGCCAATAATGGACGCGTATTTTATGTAATAATTACCTATGTAATAATATCTAAACTATTTTATTGAAAGGTTTAAATTTTTATTGGTGTCCATCAAAGTCAATAAAATATGGATACTTAAGTTGAGAGTATACCGGAGAATACTTTAAACACGGGAAAAAGGAATACTTTCAAAGTTATTACTTTCAAAAAAGGTATTTTTCACTTTATCGATAACTGTATCGAATCCTCACAATCCTGCAGAATTGTTAGAAGTATAAAAATAGATTTATGTGACTCTTATCTTCTATTATAGAATAAATAAGTTAAGAATAACTTTTTATTATCATTATTATTTACTTCTATTTACTTCTACTTTTTTTCAATACTTTTAAGTTTATCCGATAGATTTCCTGCTGTGCGTTTATTAGAAAATCAAATTTGATTTATCCAATTATTTTGGATTTTCTAATCTTTTGAATTAACCCATTTTTGCTACTCGAATCAACTGCACACTCACAAATAAGTGTTTCCTAAACTATTTTCTATGAAATCAGTAAAATCTTTCCATTTTCTATAAATGTTATTTAAATAATTATAACATACAATTTTTATACTACTGCTTTGAAAATAAGTAGTCTTCAGTTTATTTCTTTAATATAATATATATCGATATATATTTACAGTATTATAAATGAAATGTTTAAATATCAATAAGTAATTTAAAGACACTATATTAATTTATATCACTAGATTTTCATCTACTTTCTAGTTTCGCCACTTCCAGAAGCGTCATATCCACATCAATCATCTTCCGGACCAGGTATGTATCTGATAATGCCTTTTTATACATCCTCCATCCTCAGATAATAAAATGTATCCATCCGCAAATCTTCAATTAGATTATAATGGCATTATCTATAGAACATAGGAGGACTCAAATAAGAATGGAAAAAAACTAACTATTAACCATTTTTTAATTATTAATGTTAGTTTATTTCCTATAAAATATTATCAATAATTCTGCAATATAGTTACAATTAGATACGATATATTTGATTAACATGATCTTCATAACTTATCTATTACCGACCTAATCAGTTGCGAGTATTTCTATGTCACATTGCCGGCCAAATAAACAACCATCTGATTTGAGTTTGATAATAATCGATACGACTCTTACAGTTCTAGACGCTTAACATTTAAATAATACAAAATTCCTGCCCTTAGCTTTGTAAGAATACAAAATTCCTGCCCTTAGCTTTGTAAGAATACAAAATTCCTTCCCTTAGCTTTGTAAGAATACAAAATTCTTGCCCTTAGCTTTGTAAGAATACAAAATTCCTGCCCTTAGCTTTGTAAGAATACAAAATTCCTGCCCTTAGCTTTGTAAGAATACAAAATTCCTGCCCATAGCTTTATAAGAATACAAAATTCCTGCCCTTAGATTTATAAGAATACAAAATTCCTGTCCTTAGCTTTGTAAGAATACAAAATTCCTGCCCTTAGCTTTATAAGAATACAAAATTCCTGCCCTTAGCTTTGTAAGAATACAAAATTCGTGCCCTTAGATTTGTAAGAATACAAAATTCCTGCCCTTAGATTTGTAAGAATACAAAATTCCTGCCCTTAGCTTTATAAGAATACAAAATTCCTGCTCTTAGATTTGTAAGAATACAAAATTCCTGCCCTTAGCTTTGTAAGAATACAAAATTCCTCAACTCCTCCTTCTTCTTCAGGAGCAATGGCACCGCCTCCACAACAGCAGCAGATGTACCCGCAGCCACCCGCCTACAGCGGCCCCCCTCCGGCCTACCCGGGTCCACCCATGTACCCACCCCAGACCCCGATGTACCCACCCCAGGGCCCGATGTATCCGCCCCAGGGCCCAATGTATCCGCCCCAGGGCCCAATGTATCCGCCCCAGGCACCAATGTACCCACCACCCAATGCTTAAACTCCAGCTGCGAAGAAGAGTCACAAGAAACACACTACTCGCCGTTTGCCAAAGAGAACTCAATTTTCTCTTTAATAGGAATACGCTCAATAATACACTGTTCATTTTATACTTTAAAAGTTAATCAAACTATAGATTTTTCTTCGAACAAATACTGGCTTCTCATTGGATGACAACATTTGTTACGCCATCCTGTATTTTTGGCGAGTTGTGTCGTATCTCTGTACATTTAACTCTCTGATTCGAGCCTACCTTAAATGTCCACTTCTTAATTTTTTTAAGAATTCATACATATTTTAGAAACATAACATTTATTGCTGCGAAACTTTCTGAAAATATAATTTTAGTTCCAAAATCAATAAACGATCCACAAGAATTGCAAAAATATCACCCACAACTTAATATTCTCCAATGAATCATTATAAAAACAAAATTGATAGTCAATAACAGAGCGCCTAAACCAATGTGACTGGATTTCTATAATTGTATAATTGTATCTCGAAAAACATTTTTTTGTGCCTTTTGAACAATGGATCTTACTATTGAAACGTGCATCTGTTCTGTGATTGTTTTAAATACTTAAAATTATGTTCATTTTAGTTTTTAGTGCAATCATTCTTTACAAAATGTCATGTTTCATTACAATATCCTGACCCCTTTTAAATCTCATTAGTTTGGTTGGATATTTTTATTCAAACGATAGTACACATCTTTTCTTAACAAATATGTATTATGAGCATTCATAGCAGTATTTATCATGTATTCAGATTTATTTTTGATGTATTTCTTTCAACATCGTTGTATTAAATTATACTCGTTTAACAAAGTACTATTCCAACTTATTTCTGTTTTTAAATGCAAAAGTCATCCTTGACAACTGCGTAGACTGCCTATCATTAGCAATAATTATGTAATAAAATGCATTGCTTATTCCAAATAAAAGGTATGTATATTAGTTTAAGCAAACATATTTGAATGGGCCAAAAGATTTACGAAATTCGTTTTTAAATTATCAAATTTCGAAATGAGAAAATAAAATCGCTTTTTAAATTGAAAAATGCTTGGAAAATAGTTTTGGAAAGAAAATTTTTACATTTAATAGAGTGTGTAACTATGGTATAGTAGCTTATATTGAATAGTCTTATAGCATTTGGTATGAATGTAGTAAAGTAAGCTTTTTTTACTCTAAACTGTCCATCTATTTAATACGGTGAGTATAAATTTAATATTAGGTAGGTACCTATTATGTAGCTTGAAAGGATTTTACGATTTGTTTATTAATTAACATAATTTAGATCAGTTTTAAAGGGAAAGTTTCAGAACATTTTAAAAAGTTCTTTTAAAAGCTAGACTTTCAAAATTCACTCTCAGTTTCAGATAAAATCTTTACGGTCGAAAATAAATAATACCAATAATAACTCGTTGTTATTTTTGTAATTTATCTCAATTTTAAAATCGTTTAAAGGTATTCTTTATTTTAATTATCTACATGGAATTAAAATAGTAACCCCCTAGGTATTGTAACTGAGTTAATAACGCGAACACAGCTAATATAGTACGTACCAAATCATCCATGCACAGTGCAGGAGAAAGGTGAGTGTGATCAATGGGATTCGTTTGTTTATCTGCCTGTCATTTGTCATCTGCTGTCAGACATTCGACTTTTGCTTACTTTTCCTAACACTGAGTTGATTCGTTTTACTTTCACTTACTAATTTAAAGTTTTGAGATGATTTCAACAATATGGATAAATTTAACTTTAAAGAATATCACAATTTAATCAATGTATTTTAGACAATAGAAACTGAAACTGGAATGTTTGACACCAGTTACTAAGATACACACACAGACAAACAACTGAATCTGACTGACCGTATAATTTACACGAAGTGAAACTTTCAATATTTATTGATTTCGTGTTAAAAAATGTTTTTAAATGTATTTATAAAATGTTTGCATTTGTATGAGAAGAAATAATGAATAGGCAATAATTATTTTAATTTATATTAATTATGTTCAAAAAATCGATATTTATATCAACTAGTGTGTATCAAAGGTATCTATAAATATAAATTGTTACGCATGTAACATACTAACGTGAACTAATTTAAGTTTGTTGTATTTATTGCACATATATTATTGCTATACTTTGTTCATATCCATTGACTGTTTTAAGTAACGCAATCATTTGATATTATCTTTACAATTGGATGCATGTTTATATACGCTTCGAAAATTAACTGAAGTTGGGCTCAATACAAGCCGGTATATTCCCAAATAATAAACTTAAAAATTCTCTACAAAAGTGTATTTTCAAACCATTTAAACTTTGAGTTCTTCAGATTCGATATTCGACTTCTTTTTGAAAATGACATAATTTTTCTTAATTAAAGTTAGTGGATGTCGTTCAAGAAGCTATATCTCGTCCAAAAAAGATTTTCATTCCATTTTTAAGGAAACACAAAAAAATTCTGACAAATTTAAAATGGTAATTCGACGCAGGAAACCATGTATTCTCAACTAAAATAACAAAAAAAACAATATTATGTATACTGCATATTACGCCATTTTGAATTTTTCGACCTGATTGTGATTCATCTTTTGGACATTTATTATAAATCCGATAAAGCATATAAAAGCATAAATTTATTTAATAATAAACGAAGAACTGAGTCAATAACACTTATTAACTATTAATCTTAACCAATTATTAAAACTTTACCCAGTCCATCGCTTTCCTCGCAGTTTTGCTATTATTTTTGAGCAATTGAGCAAATTGAGCAATGTAAGCTTTAATTCTACTTCTTGACTTTCCCAAAATTAAGTTTTACAACTTTTAGCACTATATTCACTATTTTGCACCTAAATGTGGTCACGTGATCCCACTTAAAAGTGTGCTTCTTTGTAAAAATGATCAAAAAAGACTTTTTATATAAAAATGCACATCTCTCACAAAACGATGACATTCTGAAGCTGCTTTTGAATAATGCCATTTAATAATTCATCAAGAACAATAAAAACTTTTATTTACAGAAAAATAAGAATAAAAATGCAAAATTTTTAACCCAAAAAGATAAAAATGTTAATGCTTCTAAGTTTTTATTAAAAAAGTTGTTTTTGACATTTTCTCGATTGAGTATTTAGAAAGCATCTTATTTTAACTAAATGCAAAGTTTCAAAACTCAATTAGAAAGTTTAAATGTTATAAGCGGGACCTAATTAGCGGATATGAATGCCCCAAGCGGTCGTTATTAATTGGGTTAATGGACATCATTTTCGCTTTAGATCTGCTAATTCTTTTTAGCCATTATTATTAATGGATTGCATTACTATATTCAACGTGATGACATCAATGGTGTTTTATCGGTGCAAACAGTATCGGAATATATTTACA
>JAYRBW010048393.1:0-11299 GCA_036023295.1 Invenusta paracnida
CATTTGGCACCCCCGAGGGGGCCACCACGGCACCGCGTTGAGGCGGAGCTCTTTCCCCGGCAATCCGGGACCGTGGGTGTGTGAGTTTCCGGCATTGCAGAATTTTTTTACATCACCATTGATGACCTGGTCTAGTAGATTAACATTGAAATCTTCAAAATCTGACATTCTCCAAGCAATTTTTAAAATACTGAAACCATTCGAATAAAATTAAATAATTTAAAAATCGGCATAGTAATCAAAATTTAAAAAATCCATAGATTAACGTATACATAATTAATGAATAATTTTATAAAAATTTAGTACACGACATACAAGTTGACGATAATATTCTTCTTCTAGATTAATAATTTAGATAATATATTCCTTATTGAGTTCTATATAAACTTTTTAATTTTAAAATCCTGAAATATATAACTTATTTCATAGATTTTTTGAAAATAATTTTAAATAATATATTTTTTTAAATCACACAAAGTGATTTGACGGTACACTTGATTTGGCAATATTTTGTCATTTACGCACGGAACAGACCCCTTCAGGTTGCTAAACACTACTGACATATTTGCCTGTCAGGCACGAGGGAATTAAAATCGGTCGAACCAGGTTTCTCCACCTTCACTTCCCTACAGACATCTGCTTTAACAGCTGAGCCACCTTACTTTTGTCCCTTGTGTATAATATTCCATCTCTTATCAAATTTTACCTTTATGGCTTTGTTAAGAAATTGTCGCTATTTCGGTGGTTAATCTATAAGAATAAATTCGTGTACAATGTAATGACGGCCTAATTCTGAACATTGAATAAATAACAAAATATGTACGTTTATCGAAGATCTTTTGTCTTATGGAATTAATAAAATATTTTAAACTGTATTTTTCCTTGGATTTGGATAACCAATGTTTCGGTCTCACTAATTTTCTGATTACTCACTGATTTAATTATCAGATATGTATATTGCATTACACGTACATTTAAATACTTAGTTATATTTGACATTTCAGATGTATTTATCTCTTACGTTTTGAACAATGTATTGAACACTAATTAATATAATTATTAAGATTATTATTATACATTAGTTCATTTTTGTGGTTAAATCAACCTACGTGCGATAAACTCTAGAAAAAATTTGACAGTTAATATGAAAAATAGTTGAAAACGCCAGCTTTCCTACTAAAACAACTTAAGAGTTATTGTGTTTTATTTGTCCTCATAGTACGTCTTCGATTGTATGTGCCGAGGAGAACGACCTAGCCTCCTCTTTGTACCACGTGAGACTGTACTGGAGACCTTGGATGCTAGTGATAACACCACACAGTGGTACGCTGATCCCTGTTACGATCAACCTTTTGATCAGAGTAAGTTGATACACTATAAATGTATTGTAGGATATAATATGTGTTCTAAATAATTAAACTATAAAACCAAATAGAGGTCAAGATAATAATATTCATAAATAAAATAAAGTATATTTCGACTAGTTTGTCCTTGTATGGACATTGCAGGAAATAAATAATTAATAAATTAATACAATAAATAAGTCTTATATAGGATACAATGAGTACAACTTACGAGACTAATATACGAGAAGATGAAGATTGAGAGATTATAAAAGTTTGAGAAAATATGACTGGACTAATTGTATAAGAGTTATTAAGAATGGGTTAGTAATATTTCATATACAAATTATGGAAAGATTGAGAAAATTATTGACAGAGTCTAAAATTGAAAAGTTATTAGTATTACTGGAGCAACTACAAAAAAAGACTGTGCGAAACAATAGCCGAATTTTTCGAAGATAAGCTATGCTCAAAAGTTCTTTGGTGAAGATGTTACGCTTAGTTTTACCATAGAAATAGATATTTGTTTTAGCTTCGCTTTAAGAGAGAGCGCGGACAATCTATTTCTATGAGTTTTACCTATTATGTAACGTCATTGCTTATTTTTAGAACAGATAAATAAATTGATAAAGGACACTAGATTTTAAAGCAAGAGGAACACGATCTGACTATTTCGTGTATTTATAATATTATATTTTGAAATTTAATGTTATTAAAGATGTTAATCATAATATTATAGTACTAAGCATCGTCATTTTTTATCAGATTTTTAGAATGAAATATTATTGATTAAAATTCATGTTTATCCATATATTCCTTTTTTAGATTCCAATAAATGGTGCGTTCTTATTTTTATATACTTAAAAATAAATATATAAATATTTTTGGAAAACTCTGTTGCTTGATTTAAGTAGGTACATTTTATAACATGCAAATATCTAAACCGTTGTTTATAATATTTATCATACTTTTAAGCCTTTCAACCCTTAAGGCTTAAATTAATAGTATTATTTAAGTAATTCGATAATTTAAAAAATGTTTATTTTTATAGGACGTTATTTTATGTAATACGTTTCAAATACAGAATATGCTTTTTTCATGTTTATAACGTATCATGCCTTTCATTGAAATTTTAATATAAAAAAAACAAATTTAGTGAATAGGGACTTAATTTAATATTCGCCATCAGCTTAGTAAATAATAATTAATTAAATAAGACAAAAGCTGAATAATAAGGGGAATAGCTGAATAATAAAAGGGACTTGTCAAATTTTCTATTTATTGTTTTAAAATAGATCTTGTATCAAATTTCTTAATTAATACCTGTATATTAATCTGCTAAATGTACATAATATAATTAAATTAAAATCTTTAATTTAAATAAATTAAGTTTTAATTTTCTGCGAAACAAATTGTTTGGTAGTATAGTTACAGCTTTTTCTTACACCTATTTCATTTCTCTTCTCGATTTCATTCCTTCAACTATTAATATAATATTATTATGATCATGTTTTTGTATTCAGAAAAATCCACAAAACTTAGCCTGGGGAATGCAGAGTGGAAATACAGCTTTGATCTCAGCGACAATTTCAAATATACCTTCAATGTTCGCAGTTTTAAGGATCTAAACAATTTCTCGCGTAATCGGCATAAGCAAAATGAGCCACAGTTGAAGGTAACTTTTATAGACATTTACATTTCTTTGTAAATTAAATTGTTTGTATTAAAAATCGACTATTAACGTATTTTTCTCGTTGATTAACGAAAATCATAAAATATACATATTGAATTAAACGTTTCTTCATATTAATGTTATATATAAATGTGTCTTAAGTAGATGAAAGGTCACTTGGAAATATTTACATATATGGGAAACAGATTTTGTATCGTATACAGGCTCAGATTAACCAGGTTTAGAAGCCTAGTGCTGAAGAGAATTAGTGATCTATTTTCCATACTTCCAAATATAAATTAAAATCAAATGCATACATTATGTAATAATAACATTGTATTGTTGTGGATAGCAAAACTACTATGATGTATTATAACTTCCTTGGATTTTAAATGCGACTGTGTTAATAATTTTAATCCATGTAAATTGTAGCCAGTATTCATTTTCAATATATAAAATTGATTACGCATACCTTCGATTTCGACTCATCGTAGACCATGCAAGACTTTATATTCTCTTCAGAGTGGAGAAACCTATCTTCGTTACAGTTGGTCACCATTGTATACAGATAGTCATAGATACGCAGCAGTATACTCAAAATAGTCTGAAAATGCTGTCAGACAATTCTCAATTATGAGTTTAATATGATCTTACTGGTTTCAATAAACATAACTTTCAATCCGGATTTTTCGGCCATTGCTCGAAACTGAACATTCGCGTTGAGAAGGAAGCATTCCAGGTAATTTGGAAGGTTTCTCTTAAAATCTCGCTTCCAGCAGCAACTCCAGTTTAGTAAAATCCAAATCGGATTTCTGGAGCCTGGAGCAGTATATGTTACTGTTTGTTTCTTAGCTTGGTTCAGGCAGAGATTGACCAATGATATGCAAGATTGTCTGTTTCAGATTTTCTATATTTTACTTTACTAGCTAACGACCTATTGCCATAGGTCTAGATAAATGCGGTTTCTACGATTTTTGTTTCATCCATAAATAGACTATATTTTTTCTTCTCTTTAGAATGAACATCTATAAATAGCGATGGAACAAGCAGTCCTTTATTAGCGAGTATAGATTTAGATTTCCCTCCTATCTTTAACATACAGTCGAAGAATTTTATTCTTTCTAACAAAAATGTATTTCTTTTGAAATATTTTTTGGAATAATTTATCTTCTAGCGTATCATAAAACATTTCAACGTATAACTTTACCCCTTGAAGTATGCGTGCAGCTATTACTGTTTCTTCACAAATACCTATAATATGAAAAATAAAAAATGTGGCATTTTGACTTATTTCTCTTCATTAAAAGTGTATTCTGATTTCTCAAGCACTGCACTGGTTTCCTTCACTCTACATTGAAAGTATTTATTCCGCGCATCAAATTCACAGCATACGTAGATTGTTAGACATTCAGACATCATTTGGATAGTACCATTATAATATATTATATGAGATAGGGTATGTTCGTTCTAGAGAAGGAAAGAACAAAAATACAGTCCATTTCTATGTTTTCATCCTATCTAATGTTGCGTTTTTCTTCCCTTCTTGTCAACATCCATGATAACTAACATCCTGACAATTTCCTCCCATTTTCTTTAAAGGGGCAACAAATGTGAACGTATAAGTAGCTGTAAATTGTTTGCAAGAAATTAAAGCATTAGTGTGGATATGTTTGTGTCCAGTACTGGATTCTAGTGTTTTTCACGTATTGTGAAGCGTTTAAAACAACTTTCCTCACTATCACACTGATATTTAGCTGCTCCATCGTTTGTAAAAAGAGACTTTTTTGTTGTTGCTTATCTTATCTTTTGATCCTAATCATCATATTCTTCAAAACATTCATTATAATAAGGTAGCCTTTACTCAGCGTGAGTGTTGACTGTACTATGCTTCTCTGACCAACAGTTTTAGACAGATTTTTGACTGTTGACAGACATTTTTCTTTTAGCTGAAAACGCTTTTCAGTTGAAATCCATGAAAGGGAAAAAATGTTACAGTCACTTAGAAGTCACAACTACAATTTCGAATATTGTTTCGGGTTCTATTGACTGTTTAATAGTACTGAAAAAATGTCAAGCAAAAGTTTCTATATCCTCTTTCCTGCATTGTATTGTCATTTTTGATCTCCTTTTGCCATTCACTTCACTTTTATTTCTTCATTTCTAGTTGTTGATAATGGTGATAATTTTGTTATTAGAAAATTGAATTCAAAATTGCAGGTCATTTCAGTTTAACCCTGAAAAAGTTTTAAAAGGTGCTCGAGGGCATGCATAAATCGGTCCACATTAATGGAATTCCTTTTGAAAATATATTGATTACCTTTAGTTACTCTCAGTGCTAGTTGTTAGTAGCGTTAGTTAATATACATATAATATATTGAATAATTGTTCTTAGTTTAATTCTGATTTATTTCTCATTTTAAATTCAAATTTTAAACCTGTAGAAAATTTAGCTTCGGTCTTGTATTTAAAAGAAATATTGGTGTATTTAATTGGATAAGTATTTCTGTTATTTTCTATGAACGTGGTTGAATACCGACTGTGCAGTATGTTTCTGAATTTATTATACTTTAATATATTGGGTTAAAATACTACAACATGAAATCAATATATAAGTATATAAATACATGATTATAATTATTAAGTATATGCATGTTTGTTTATGATTATTGTAATTTATTGCAACTTCTCTTAACGTTATTAAAGTTTGTGTATATTTATTTTGTACTACCCATACTTATTTTGGAGGAGAAGATTAACAGTTAATGATAGAAGGATATATTTATTCTCCTTAGACCGTTCTCTTCGCTGGCCTCTACCACGCGGATGTAGCCCTGTGTGATCACGTGATCACTGAACTGGGGTCCGAGTCTAACACAATCTCCTTTAACATCTCGATCAGCAATCTGCCACGGATGGCTCGTCTCTGTGTTTCAGTGGTCTATTGCAATCGACGCGCCAAGAGACTACGTCGTGATGAAGTTGTGAGTGACAAAAATCAGTATATTTTAACTTAAATGAATGTCTACATTTAAATTGGATTTCTGAGGATAATAATTTTGTTTATCACTAAACAACAAGGGTTTCCATTGCTCCATTAGTCCACCCTAACGTTCATTGGTGATCTTTTACTTTTATTGCCATTTTTATAAGTAAACATTTTTGGTTAACAAATTTATAAAAAAAAAGAATTATTTTATCCGGTTATTTCTTAGTTATAAAAACAATATAACGTAAAATACTGTGTTCCAATTAATCATTCTTGCGATTCCCCGTCTGAATAGGTTAACCTGATCGGCTGGGGCAATACCAATGTTTTCAACTATCAGGGTAATTTGGTCACCGATAAGCACACTATGAATCTCTGGCCATATGACAATTCTTGTGGGCCCGCTATGGGACTGGAACCCTCAAGTTTACGACCAATTAGTAAGGGATATCAAATGTTTTTTTTATAGATTTTGAGTTTACGCAGCAATATATCCAACCAAATTGTTCAATATGTACATAGATCATTTTTTGTACATTTTTCGTGCGTCATTCACCAGAAAAGTATACAATGATTAACTTTTTTATTTATTTATTTATTAGGAGTTCATAATCATAATGTATATACTATCTAAATAGTACCTAATTTTTATATCGGTAAAATTTATCATTTTCATTATTTGTATTGGTCTTTTTTATTATAATATATAACAAGAACAGAATTATTATTATACTTTTTATTAATTTACTGTCCTTTATGTTATTCGTTGGGAAAACAGTTTAATTTAAAATTAGTGGTACATAAGGCACCAGCTAGTGCTATATAATAAATAAGCATTACATTTCTGCAATGGCATTCTCCACGCACAGTATTGGTGTTTTATATAATTTATTTTAACAGCAGTTTCAAATGTAGTAGTTGTATGGGAAGGAGTAGCGCTGGTGCGTCACGTAACCTCCCATCCAATTGAGCCAAGTGGGAAAAAATTAATTTTCCTGCCTTACGGGTTTGAATGATGTGCGAAAGTGTTTTGTTTTAATAAATAATATTATATGAAATTCACACGCATTTTGAAATTACTTTTAATTTTGTAATTGTTATCCCGCATAATTATAAAATCTTCCTGTAGTTAAACAATTTTCTACGTATTTATATTTAAATCACTCGCGCAAACATTTTTTTAAATTCCCTCGCACTTTTAAATTTCAATTTGGCGCCACATACACATACGCATCTATACACCCCTACACTGTGCGCAATTGAATGGGGGATGGTGGCAGGTCACGTGACGGGCCAGTACTCCTCCTTCTCTTACTACTTGTAGTATATAGGAGACAATATTTACAAATTTTGTTTTCATTAAATTTTTAGAAATCTCTAATTTCTGTATTGAGAAATCTATAAAATGATTAGGAGATCTTAGATTGCTTTACAATTATCATTATAGTTGAATATTAAATTGTATTCCAGGCACTGTTGTATCAAATCCAGAAAGAGATTGCAGCCCTGAGCTCACTCTCACTTTACTTCCCGAACATATCTCTAAGAACATTTGTTACCCTAATTTGGACAAGGTGAGTCAGTTCTTATATAATGACTACATTTCGTAGCAACTGTTAAATTGCTAAGCTATATGGTAAACATGTTATTTTGATCCAACATAATTTTCATACAATATTGACTAATTCCTGCTTCAATGAGTACATGGAAGTGACAATGGTTGAAGCAAAAATCTACTCTATGCATATTAAAAATATATGAATTGTTATTATAATTTTTTTACGATATGTATACAAGAACAAACATGCATCATATAAAAATATAATGTAGACCATAATTACAAAAATTTGCGGCATATAAATTGCGATTTCATGCATTATAGATATAGGTAATTCATATATATTTTATTTGTCGCAATTGTATTTTGTTATTTTTTTATTACAGTTTGTGTCGAATATTAAAAACGGGTTTGATTTTTAATGATTTTATAAAAAATTGTTTCAGTTTCCTGCAAGCTTTGTTCACTGATCTTTGCATAAGTTCATAAAAATTTTAATTGTTAAAGAGAAAACAAATATTAGACCATTTTATCGTTGCTTTAGGCTTAATAAATGTGCTTAAAACTGAAACAATTTTTTTAGAAGCTAAATGTTATTCAATGTAAATAAGAAAAACAAACTGTTCTTTAAGTCAAATTGTCTATAAATTTGATTTTTTAAAGATACCGTTTTTGTACACCATAAAATCAGTTTAAACCCTATATAGAGACAATTAGAACTATATTTGTATTAAAATGTTAACTTTTTTATTAACGAAATATTTTTTAACACTTCTAATAAGTTCTAATTACTAATTGAAACTACAGTGTGTCCCATAAGTCTGGAATGATAGGAAAAAGTGAAATCATTGTGAATAATTATTAATTATAATGAAATATCAACAATAAATCGTATTACTACTATTATCTCTAAGAAATATGTATGTATGTATGCTGTCTTATGTTACAAATGTTAAAATATTAAAATATTACATAATATGCTCAATATTATTTCCTGATTCCTGAAAACATACATTTAAACGTACAGTCCAGTCAATTAACACCTTACGAATGATGTCCGGTGTAACTTTACTACATGCATCAATGATGCGTTGCCTGAACTGATCCAGATCTTCAATTGCTACTTCGTAAACCATGGCTTTAAGGTGGCCCCATAGATAGTAATCCAAGGTGGTGAGGTCCGGAGATCGGGGAGGCCATTCCACGACTCGCCTTCCAATCCATTGCTCAGGAAACTGTTTGTGAAGCCAATCTCTTACTGCCAAGCTATAGTGCGCAGGTGCTCCGTCCTGCTGAAACCAAGCTGGATATTCCGTCAGGATTCAAGATTGTAGGCATAACATCCTTCAGCATAGCAAGATAATTTACACCTTTAACAGTTTCGTCAAAGAAAATAGGTCCAATTATTCGTCTTTCCAAATTCCACACCATACCATGAGACGTTTGGCACCTTGCTCTTTGCAATCGAAAAGCCAATGTGGATTAATAGGTGACCAATAGCGTGTATTTTGTCGGTTGACCTCTCCTGATATGTAAAAATTAGCTTTGTCTGAAAAGATAATGGTGGCAGGAAACTGAGGATCATCTTGTATTTGTTGAATTACCCACTCTTAAAACTCCATCCTTCGATCGGGGGTCATCTTCACTTAGTTTTTGACACAAATGCAGGTTATAAGGATGTCACTTGTGGACTTTTAAAACACGCTGAATACTTGATTTAGAAATGCCAGTCGCTGATGACATACGTCGCAAAGATTCTCTGGGATTAGCTGTACAGTACTTGTATCAACATTTGACACAGTTTGTGGAGGACCTTTCCGGGGTAAGTCTAACACAGATCCAGTTGCCTTGAATTTGTTTAACAATTTTGACAAACAACTCTGTGAAACAGGTTGTTGGCGCCCAGGATTAAGTTCATTAAACACTGTAACATCGTCTCTCTGGCTTCTTCCGCCTGTCAACAAAATAAGCTGTACCCACTCTTCCAAAGTGAGATACATAATTTATTGTAAACAATAATGAATACCTAGGTAGCTACATAATCTTTTATTCGAGTGCTGATTAAAATCGGGCAATTAACAATAAGTGATGTTATAATGTTACGTAATACTCTTTGTACTCTGTCTTCTTTACCTACCTATGCGCTAAATAAGTTATGACATTTGATAATACAATAAGAATGCATACATACATACATATTCCTATGATTCCAGACTTATGGGACACCCTGTATTATAATATGTTTATTCACAAGCCTTACTTTATTTAAATAATGTTAAAAAATGAACTACATTACGCGCTGAGAAGATGACAAATATTTTCTATTTGCAAAGCTTGTTCATTAATACATTACGTTTAGTTTCAAAATTTAATTCTTGTAAATATAAATATTTGCATTATTGAATTGAATAACTTACTGGTCATAGTTTAACAAAATTTAATAGTGATCAAAAATTGAACTGACTGTGC
Organism: Invenusta paracnida; assembly: GCA_036023295.1. Taxonomy (NCBI): domain Eukaryota; kingdom Metazoa; phylum Platyhelminthes; order Proseriata; family Coelogynoporidae; genus Invenusta; species Invenusta paracnida. The sequence goes on from JAYRBW010048393.1 coordinate 10,029, forward strand.
TCATCAGAAAAAATGTAAACTTATTTTATGTGTTATTTTACTGACTATTGGTAAAAAAATTTTAAATTTAATGTTGTGCACTAAGGAATTATAAAACCAATATTTAATATTGACGAATCTTACAGTTATCATACTGACACGTACCTTAATATGCACAGTATTAAGTATAGGTTAATGTAATTAAACACGAATATTCTATAAAATAATGTACGACGGCGAAGCCGGAGTGAATTGATTTTTTAAAATATTCAAATTTAATTGCCTCATAATATAATCCACAACGTAATCTATACATGCTTGATTATCAATTTCTAAATTCCAATATAATATCAATGACATTTTTTATTATTACTTGTTATTGCAATATTTTACATTTAACTATAAATAAAACATTTTCTCTTTCTTCCATTTTATTGAATATTTTTGTTAAAAGTAAATCTTTGCGAATATATTTATGCCAGATGTTTTTTTACACGTTTTTTTCTATTAAAGTTTCGTAAATAATTATTTTTATTGATTTCTGAGCACTTTTTCTCCGTGCAGTTTTGTAAATATCAATTCCTCCTCGTGCAGTTTTATAAAAAAATAAATAAAATGTGTTCACGGGGAAATGATCTGTAAAATATAGGCATTGATCGTAAATCCCCGTGCATCTTCAGTGTTTATACAGCCTGCGTTTTTGTTCAAAAGCTGCGTTTTGCGTTTTTTATATATCTGCGTAATTTTTTAAACAGTTGAAATTTTTTGTATGTCTATTTTAATACTTTTGCTATATTATTACTTGTCAGATACATACATGAAATCGCAAAAAACTGAAATACACGTATTATAATATGTATGTGCATAGATAGTTATTCTGTGGTTGTGATCATCTACCAGCTATCACACGTCCACACACATATTAACAATATTCGAGATAACATATATTGGCCAATGAGGTGATAGCGTGGTCTGTGGTACTACCTACATTTTCTCTTCTCCTGAAGTTCGTGAATCTACCTACCTACAAATTGTTGACATCGAATACAATAGGGTATATAGGGTAAATTATATATATACATATATATTTATAAAATAAAATAACAGATGATGCACACGCTGCTGTGAAATAAATATATTTTTACACAAATTTTCGGAAGAGAAATTTCCCTTATCGAATGCGATAAAATATGATTAAAAACAGAGAGACAGGCAATTAAATAGTTGAATATGACATGGTGACGTAATAGGATTAAATGAAGTGTATATAACATGTTAAAAGGAGGAAGCGT